>VWZV01004079.1:157879-258623 GCA_013397155.1 Irena cyanogastra
CGGCCCGGCCCCTCCCGGGGCTCCCTCACCGCCCCTCGCCCGCCCCCGGGGCCTGGAGGAGCCGCCGCGGGGACGCTCCCGCCGCCCCGCAGGTGAGCCCGACAGGTGGGGCCGCCGCGGCCCTCGGGCGGGGCCGGAGCGGGGCCGCGGGGCCGGGGCGTTATGTAAGGGCGGGGGTTGGAGCGGGCGGGGAAGGCGCCCGGCGGGGCTGGGTCTCTTCTGGGCACGACCCTCGGGCTCGGGGCTGACTATCCGCACAGCTCTGGGTGTGTGCCGGGAAGCGCCGTGCCCAAGGGGCGCTCGCCGGTCCTGCCGGAGCCATTCCTGCCCGGAAAGCTGGGAGCGCGGCTCTGAGGCGGGAAGGGTCGCTTATCGCCTGTTTTCGATGGGAGAGGTGGAGTGTGTGAGCCAGGAAAGGAGCCGGTGGTATGTAGTGCTTAGTTGCTTCCCAACTGCGGAAGATCACCGTGTCGGAGAAGCGCGCGGTGGCGTTTGTATTAATGAAAGATTGCAGAGAACAGTAGGTGATCCGCACGATCTCTGGTTTTTTCCTTAAACGTAGTTTCGTGAACTCCCAAAAAGTCACCCAGCCGTCTTCAAAGTTCTGAGCTGATTTTTTTTCAAAGACTTTAGCAGCCAAAGACTGTGGGTGTTTAAATAAAAGTGAAAATCTGTTTGACGCTTGATGCTTCTTTATGAAAGTCTGGGATTTTCTAAGTACTTTATTGCAGGCTTTTTTCTTTTTTTTTCTGGTTGGGTTTGAGGTTTTTGTTTGTTTTGGTTTTGGGGTTTTTCTTCTGTAAAAAGCTTAACCCTGTTCATTTTCTTTCTTAGATTTTGTAGCAAAGATGCTGAGCTTTTTCCGCCGCACTCTGGGACGCCGGTCCATGCGTAAGCATGCGGAGAAGGAAAGGCTGAGAGAAGCCCAAAGGGCTGCAACCCACATCCCTGCAGCTGGGGACGCCAAATCCATCATTACCTGCCGAGTGGCGCTGCTGGACGGGACGGATGTCAGCGTGGACTTACCGGTATGAGTGATCTAAGTGTGTTTTTGAAATACACTTGGCTTGTGTTATTCTGATGTGGATTGCTGCTTGCAAGTTAGGTAAAGACATTGCTCTTTGCTGTTGGCATTTGACCCTGTGACTTGATGTCCGCTAAGTTATTGGTCATAAAAAAATTCTAAAAGAATAGTTAACTTTGGCATTCACTGAAATTCGAGAGTGTTTTGCTAGATGTCATCATGCCTTACACACTGAACACTTTCTAATGTTTTTATGCAATTGTTGTGCCAAGGCATAACTTAGAGAGGGTAACCTGTTGGATGAATTGGGTTTTCTTTTTGGTGAGCTATCTATCTTGACAAGGAAGGTGAATCTCTTGGTGTAACCTGTTGAAGAGGAGAGATGAGCAGAAGTACTAGCAGGAATTTCTGTATGAGTTGGGTTTGATCTGGTTTTGTGTCAGAGATGGATGCAGTTTTTAACGCTAACTTGAGAGGAGGGGAAGAGGAAAAATCTTCTTCCTTCCCCTCCTCAGGGCAGATTATATAGCAGAGATTGTCTCATTGCATGGTGCTTTATTCAGAGTGAGATGTTAGCCACTGTTTTACATTTCTAAAACTTCCTTAATATGCACGTGCCTGTTCTGCTTGCCTAATTGTATACCTGGTTTTGGCCAACCGGATGAGCAGTAGCACCAGAAGTGATGTGCTCTGTTTTTCCATTACCGTGTGTTATAGTCGTTAGTGACTTGTTTTAAGCTCACAGAGCTGAGCATTAGGAAGTTAGGAAGGTGTGAGACCTGCCTAGTTCCAGAGGATTTTGGCTGCTGTCACAGCTGTGCTGGTGTTGGAACTGCTGACTAGAAAGAAAAGCCATTTCAAGACTAGCTGCTCCACACAGCTCTTTCTTCTCTTTCTTTTTTAGTCGTGTTTAGGTAGTGTAATCAAGGTAGCTTGGCTCAGCAGTGTTGTGGACAGAGTGAGCAATAACTCTTGTGATATCCTGAACCCCAAATAATCTAGATTTGGAGAAACTCTTTGGCATCTTTATTTGCAAAATGACTGTACAGATAGGCATTTATAGAGGGTGGTAAAATCAATTTGTAAATCTCTGAAGCAACGTAATGAATATATTCAGTGCTGCTTAGGTGCCTGGGATGTTTGATTTGAGGCCAGGAATGCCCACAAACACCTTATAGCAAGAATTAACACTTAAAAAGTACTCAAGTTTAAATTGGTGTCTCTGCATAAGCAGAGCAGTAATCTTTGGAGCTGGAGTCGGCTCTGTAGGCAAATTCCTGGCGGCTCCAACAACATTTCTAAGCTTTGAGGAGGATAAATTGAACCTGAAGAGGTGTCACAACCTGCCACCTGGCCTATAAATCTCAGACCAGGGTCCAGTAATAACTATTTACTTCTACAAGAAACTCTTTTCACTCCAGATTTTTTTCTTTAAAAGCCAACATAGATCCTTGACTGTGGACATCTAAGTTATGAGTAACTGTAACCAAATTGATATAGCCAGGTGCAGTAATTACAGCGCATCATCAGTGGCTGACATGTACCAGTTTCTTCAGTGATTAAACTATAATAAATTAAAAGCAAATTAATTAAATGTTTCATTTCAAACTTCTGAGAGTGTTTATTCTTGTTTCTCCACTTGCATCATTTATATTTTGGGCTTGACTCTTAAAAAGTAAAGAACAAAGGGTAGAGGAGGCAGCGGATGAAGTAGGGGGGTACAAAATCCTGGCAAAACAACATAACTTTCTATAATATAAAGTTTAAATTAAAAATACCTATGTATATACTTTTTTTCTTTTACAAAACCTTTCTTTGAGGATCTTTGTGCTCTTTGAGCTAAGATCTTTTCCATGACTGGTACTGTTACTTTGTTGGCAGTAAATTTGCTTTAAAATGAACTCTTTCCCTCAAAGAGGTGCCCTCTGGTCTGCCAGTTCATTTGTGCACAGTTGCATTGTGTACCTAAGCACTGTGAAATTGTTTTATTAAAGAAATAAATAACAAAGCTTTTCTTAAGAATGAATCATTTAGCAAACAGGTTAGTTCACAGCCAGAGAAAGGGTTGTCTTGGCAGGAGTCAGTGCCATACCTTTTCAAATCCATGGCTGCACAAATACTTTACAGTGGCATAAGCTGTTGCTGCCACAGGAAGAAAAGATGTTGCTTTCGTTATTGCGTTTGTCCTTGTTTTCTCATACCCCTTGGCAGAAGAAACAGTTTTTTAGCAGCCAGGCAGTAAGCTAAGTCAAGAAAATGCTGTGGCTGAAAATAATCAGTATCATTTCGTTATGTAGTTTCCAGCTGGAGCGATTCTCCAATCTGGTTCCCCATGTGCCTCCCCAAATGTGGTGAAGAAGCATTTAGAGGTGATACCAGGCTTAAGTTGCTCAAAATGCTGTTGAGCTGTATCCTTACAGTGAATTTTTTACTGAGAAGAGTATTCTGCATTTACAGTCATTGATATAATTGAACCTGAGATTGCCAAATTTCTCCTTAATTAAAAAAAAAGAGAAAACAAAAGGCAGAAACAACAACAAGAAGCAACCACAAGGGATGTTGCCATGTAAGCCAGACACATTTCAGAGTCGTTAAGTAGCAAAGACTGATATTTTACGAATATTGACAATGAGACAGAAGGGACAGGTTGTAAATGATGCAGTTGAGATTTAATTTATTAGACACAGAGCCAGGATTTGAGCAGTAACTCTGTTTTTTGTCCACTGATCTTATCTTTGGTGTCTGTCAAGCCACTTAATCTTTCTGCTTTTCTGTGTCTTCTGTTGTTTTTAATTAGAAAAATGCCTGACTTGAACTTTTCACCAAAGCTGCAGTCATACACAGTACATCGACTGGATTCTTTGCAAGAATCTACTGCTTTTGTAGCTGTGTTAATGACTGAAGAATGTCTGTGTCATGTATACTATTTACTGACACCTTGGTATGTTCAAAATGGGAGGCATGAACTTAGTGCGAGTTATCAGTGTTTTTTTGGGGCAGATCAAAAGGTGTCAGGTTTTTTCCCACAGCTTCATCAGATTTAAAGTTGTGTTTAGACCTGGTAGTTTTCCTCATCTCTTACCACTCTTTTGAAGCTTTATGTTTCTCCAAATGCATTCAGCCATTTTTAGAGACTTATGTGTTTAGTGAAACACTAAGAAGCTTGTTACTTTGTTTATCTTTAAAAAATTTTTGTATAATAGATGTTGTCTGTGAATGCTGCTGTTGATGTTGTTCATTATACATTCTGCTTTTCTGTTAACTTGAGTTCAACTTGAACAAATGTCATGTTATGTTTTTTCTTCCAATTGTTTAAGATCTGTGGGTGGAATGCTTGCTGAGTAGTATGAGTGGTGAGAGGACAAGAACTCTTTTGCTGACATCCCTTATCTTACTTTTCATCCTGTTCCCATGCAAAACTAAACTACATCTTCCCCCACTGCACCTCTGGAATTCCCAAAGCTCAAAAGCCATGAACAGCCCTGGTTTATTACCTGAAGATTCCATCAGCTCAGTCATAGCAGTCTGGTCAGTTAAGGGAACCCCTCAACAGCTGGAATACTGGCTCTCCTGCTGCTCGTGGTTTGTGAGGAAAGACAGCTTGGTGAGGGGGAACTTTAAAGTACAAAAAGTTTGCATCTGGGGTCACCAAAAACTTATGAAATAATTAGGAACAAAAAGGTTTGTCAAGAATTTGAAATTAAGTGCTGTTTTAAGTATTAGAGAGCTCCAGAGGATTTTAAAATCAAAATATTTTAAAACTGAGTATTTGTTTAGTCAATTCTATGCTATCCTCTCCCTAATTGGGAGAGGGAGCAATAGTGTAGATAAGGGGAGAAATGATAACACAAATAATGTAAATACGTGCACTTGGAATATAAAATTTTTTGATTGTTTTTTATGGATGAGCAAGGTCAGCCTTACAAGAGAGACAAACAGTAAGTATAGTGTCTTATGGAAGCAGAACTATACTTTGTGGAAGCCAGCAGTGTTTCAGTAAAAAAACCTGACCTTGCCTAACCCACAATTTATATAATCTTCTCATGGATAATGGAGCATTAATTGTATTCCAGTTTCTGTACGTGCAAAGGTTTAGGTAAAAGCTTCTGGTGGTATAAGATGAAAGACAGAAATTATGAGAATGGATGCTCTCTCTGAGTAGTTTTTTATCTTGGAATATTCCTTGCTTATGCATGCATGAAATTTGATATGGAGGTTGCAAAATGAGATGGTTTTGTCCTTATTATAATGAAGTATCATTAAAACAAGATCTTGTATAAACCAGTCCAAGGGCTGTGTGTAATAGTGGGAGTGAACTAAGCTGTTTAGACTTTTGGAGTATAAAACAAGATTTAAAAAGAACTGTATTTGTAGTGATTATTTTAAATAAAATTAAGAAATCTATCTGGAATGCAAAAATCATTTAGGAGTGCCAGTGGCTTTTTGTTAGAAGAGAGATTGTTTGTGTTGATCTGACTTCAAGATCAGAGATTTGTTGTGATAGTTGATTTTACTCAGTAATCCACTCTGATTTGTTAAAAACTTGTGGAATATTTATGGCCACCTGCTGAATGTTTGTGGATGTAAATATGAAATACGTAATGCTGTTTCTTAGCATGGATGCTGATTAGCAAGAAAATCCAATACTGCTGGAAAATCAGTCATCAAATGAGTACTCTGAGTGTGCTCAAGGCTGACCTCTAAAGTTTCGAAATAAAATGCAGCTGACAAAAGTAGTAATAACATAAACATTTGAAGGTGCCCCTTTTTGTATTTGTTAAGGCAATAAAGTTTGGGATTAAAACTTTATTTCCCATGTGGTCTTCTGTCTGAAAGCATTGACATGCTTTTGAGTGTTTGCTTAAACTTCTAAAAGACCTTTAGGGGACTGAAACTGGACAAAATCAGTCGTGAGCGTTGCGTTCTGAAGCAGAGGTGTTGCTGTCTGTGCGGAGTGAGGAGGCCTGGCCATAGTGCAGTGTGAGCCAGTGCTTCCTGGGGTGCCAGACTGAAATTCGAGGTGAGATGGAACATAAGCTGGGGGATGCTGAGTGCCTCTGCCCGTGTGAGCAGCGCAGACTGCCTGCACAGAGTCCTGCTCACAGCCCAGCTGCTGCGGGGCCATGGCAGGCAAGCATTTCAGCCTTGGTGCAGTGCTCCATGCCCTGGCACCGTTGGAAAGGAGGGAGGAAGGGAGCAGCTGGCAGCAATCTGTGCTGCTTGAAGAGTAAATTGTTTGACCTGCAGTGTGCTGCCAGAGTGTTTCTGGAGTTTGTGCTGCAGGCTGGTTTAGTTGTCTGAAAGTTTCACATTCTTTACTCACAGAGAATTTTATCTGAAGTCCTGCTTTCCTGCTGAACTGCCTCTGCAAAGAGCTCAAAGGCCTGGGACTCTCTGGTGCTCTTAATCAGAGTCCTCATGAGAAACCTGCAGGTGGAACACCAAATAAAACTGAAATGTTTGACGGTATAATGGGGGGAGGCATTTAATCTGTAAACCTTAATGCTGAACAAGCAACTTGTATATATTCTATATCAGAAAGAATTTAAAAACTGGTTAAATCAAATTGGTAGTTAGAAGATAAAAACTTTCAGCAAGTTGAAACAGAGACTTCCACAAAACAAACTGCCCAGTATGAATGTTTTGAGTCTTTGTTTTCTTATGTAATAGGGTCAATAAGCCTGAGCACAGTACATTAAAATCGTTCTGCATAGCACTCTAATGAATGTACAGTTAGGATGGGTTTTGGAATAATTTCTTTGTTATGAAGATTTTTGGGAATTGCCTTCTTTCTCCAGAGAATAAAAGAACAAAATATTTAATCCCAAATGCTTGTGAGACACTGAGTAAATAGAAGAATTGATGAACGGTGTCTCTGGAGGTAGAAATTCTCTCCAGCCTTCCAGCCTACAGGGTTTTATATTCACAAGTGTGTATGGCAGTGTTGTCAAAAACTGAGGATAAACCAGAGAGAGAAGCACTAGAAGAGCTAGTGTTTTGCTGCTAGTGGCATGTTTAGATGAACGAGAAAATTGACTGGAGAGTCTGGAAAAGTTATTTGTAGGAGTGATGCTTGGAGTTTGAGGAGAGGAGCAGCTCCATTTGTAGGTCAGTACTTAAAGCCATAAGAAGATCAGGGTGATACAAATAATGCACACTTCTAACACTGCCTTTGTAACAATAAGGGGTTTTAACCCTCCAATTCTCCAGCAAACTTTAATGGTGTTAACTATAGACACCTTTTGCATGATATTGATATGAAATCTTCTTCTTTAAAGCTCATTGTTGAAGCTTTATCATGGCTTAGTTATTTGAAACCTGTGGTTTCCGAGAAGAGGATTTACTTCATTTAAAAAATGGACAGGCTCATCTTCTGCTTCCCTGCTGCTGGGCTGCAAACATGCATAAGTGACATCCTAGCAACTGGGGAGCTGTAAATCCTGGATAGGAACCCATACCTTCTCTCTCTCTGTGTGTGTGTGTGTGTAAGTGGTATATTTCTAAGGAAGCTTGTATGCATATGAATAGTAACCCTCCCAGTGAGATGACAAAAAGCAGGAAGGGAAGTTTTTGCACCTTGGTAGCTATTGAAGACAGTAGCTACTGTTAGTTATTGTTAATAAAAATATTAATGTGATCATTTGAAGAAATCTGAACAAAAAGTACAGCTACAAAGATGCAAGGGATAGTAAGTCCCATGAAGGTAATGCTTATTCATCTATTTTTTTTCCAAGTTCGTCTTGTATAGGGCCCTCCATTTCTTCACAAAGAAAGAAATAAACAGGAGAGATTGTTTTCTGATAAGTATTTTAATTAGTAAATTTATTACATGGGTATTTTGGTCTTGGGATTTTTTTTTCAAGTTTTGGAAAAAAAAACTATTTTGCTGCGATTAAAACCTTTAAGTGAGCCATTCAGCTGGTGCTCACCCAGCACAAGCTCTCCTCCAGTCACTGTGAGCTTCTGTTGCTTCTCCAATGCTGGTCTGTACTGGCTGTTCTAGTACAGAAGGTGGCTTTGACATCAGGCAGGTTTGGAGCCCCTGGCTGGCTTATCCTCGTGGATGCGTGTCCATGAAATCGCCGATATTCTTGAGACCATGAAAAGAGAGTATAGATGCTGCCTTTCAGGTTTTCGGCTGTGACTGAGATGCCTGAGCCGAGGAGAATGCCTCGGGGTCGCCTTACCCCGGCAGTGAAGGGACAAAGCAGCACGCCGAGGTGAGCAGCCAGCCTTGTTGCTGCGCTACCGGGCTAAGCCCAGCCTTTGTAACACCTACTCAGCCAGCAATTGCAGTTATTAAGAGCAGCAGGAGATGTCATTAGTTGGGAGCATCCCTTTCATTGGGGAAAGGGGGGGAGGGGGGCGGGGACCATGTGATTCATTCCGCAGGGATCAGAAGATGCTTTTATCCAGTGTGGCAAAACCAGCAGAGGTCCTGCCCTGTATATGTGGTGTATTTTATTTACATTTTCCCGTTGTTTATTCTCCTGCTGTGAGATGTTTGCTGTTGCTTCCTAGAGAGAATAGCAAACTCTGTAAATCAAGTAGTCAGGTTTTACTGAACTGCAAACCTATGAGAAGTTTAATTTGTGCCCTGAAGGGAGGACCAACCACTGACTGGACTGCTTTGTGAGTGGAGTTGTTAATAGTTCAGCCGTACCATTAAAGAGTTTGAAAATATTTGTCCTTTGAGTGTAACCTGAGCTCTGCTGTAAGGGAAAGAAAGGAGAAGGGGAGAAAAAGCATAGGACAGCAGCAGGATAAAAATGTCATTTTCACAGAATCACAGAATATTCTGAGTTGGAAGGAACCACAAGGAGCATCTAGTCTAACTCTTAATGGTCCATACGGGGATTGAACCCACAGCCGTGATGTTATTGGCACCAATGTTTCCATGAGAAAGTTAGGGCAATTTTTTACAAGAAGATGTAATAAAAGTGTGTCTTTATTCTTTGAAAACTCTTGAGATCTCAGTTTTATTGAATAAAAAATTAGTTTTGATTCATAAAAGTTGACTGGTTACAAAGCATTAATATTTTTGGTTGCTATTTGTTTAAGGAGGAAGGACTTCAGTACGTAAAGCATGTGTGACACTTCTGCTGACTTGCACCAAATACAGCTGCTGATGATTTAAGTCATATGCAAAGTAGTACGTAATTAATTCCATGTTGACAGCCCTGGTGATTTAAATCAGAGAACAACCAGAAGTCCTGCAGATCTTTCCACAGCTGCTCCATTGCTTCTTCAGGGACTTTATCCCATGTTAGTCATTTGGGATCCAGTTAGTCTTCGAGTCCTCTGCTGAGATTTCTGAAATGGTGAACACACTGTGAAACTAATTTGACACTGCAGAAACTGAAATTTTGCTCGTGGGTAGTCTGAAGTCATATGTGTGGTATTCCAGGCTGGAGTCAAAGTGCTTCTGTCACTGGCAGGGAAGTTAGCCGAGATAACTGGTTAATTGCACTTTTTAAAGATGGCCTATAGAGGAATTGAGAGGGATCTCAAATGTTCTGCTCAGTAAGGGGAGATTTTCCACTAGTTTTAGGCAAGCTACTGAAAGGTTCATGCAACATAGAGTGTTTTTCTAGTTTTGCTGTTGCAGGTGCTGAATTGATTTCACTTGTGTTATTATAGTAATGTTTAAGTAGAAGATATCCTGTGTTGAGAAAAAAATATCAACAGTTCAATGCCTTGGTCTTTTGAGACTGAGGCTACAAACTCAGTGAAAGAAAGGTATGGGTTTGTATGTATAGATGGTTTGCCCTAAGATTTCTGTTTGAGCTGGTGTTTAATAAATCTGCTATTGCCTCAGAAATAATTTTTTTCTGAGACCAACAGAAAACACTTTGTCTGAATGAATTTGATGAGGTTGACATTTAGTATTTGCATTATACAACATTTTGTAGATGCTGTATGTTTGTGAAGTTGCCTGCTGGCCAACATGCCTTCCATTCCTGCTATTCTCCCCAGTACCTGGAAAGAAATAACTGTGTGAGAATTTGCTTAGACAGGCTCTGTTTACAAACTTTTTTTGAGATTTTTGCTTTGAGCAAAAATCTCTGATATGTTGTGTTGGATTTAACTGATACATCAATTAAACCAGTGGTGGTGATTGCAAAGTTGAATATGAACTATTTGAAGGTCAGAGTAGAGGAAGGTGGCGAGAATTACAGCATGCAACTTTACTTACTTACATATTACTTACTGATTAAACCAGATGATTTCTGAGAACAGAGATTTGGCTGGCCCAGAATTTTGAGAGGTGTACTAAATCTGCTAATTACTAGCTTACTGAATATGTGCTTAGAAAGTTATCCCATTTCTCATGTTGCAAATGTATAAATATTGATGTAAAAGAGTGCAAGATGGTGACATTACAGAAATAGAGAAACCCTTAAGCTGCTGGCAGAGTAAGCATAAATAATGTCTGCATTCTTTCGCATTTAATTTTTTTTAACACTATAACTTTTACTCTGATCTAATAATTTATTAATGTATTTTATTATATTTAAGCATCTTAGGTATAATAACTCTTAAGCTATTGCTTTCATTATTTTTATAAAGAAGCTCATTGCGTGAAGAATATATGTTGTGTAGAAACTGCTCATTGCTGTTTATGTGCCTTCTCTTTTAAAACAACTGTTTCGTTTTTTAGGTCACCACTGTAAAAAGATGTTTCCTTGAGGCTAGAGCTGTTTTTTCATGAATTATGTATGGGCATATGAGCTGGCTTTTTGCACCTAGAACTTAGTTTTATGAACTTAGTTTTGTAAATGTGATATCTAAGTGCTATTTATTCAAGTTGCTTGCCCCAGACTGATTCCTAGTAATTGTTGAAAGCACTTGCTAATGGAATGCTATCTCCTGATTCAATAGGTTTTGCTACTAAACTACTATTGCTACTGCTTCTAAACTGGCGAAACGCCTAGATACCAAACAGTAGTAAATTCATAAGCAATTTGCTGTACTTGGGTCCTAAAGTTTTCCAGTACATTGGTTATTGCAATTGTACTGGCTGTGTTTCCAGTTCCATTGAATGTCAGTCAGTATGGAAAGCCTGAAAGTAAAAATGATAAAATGACATTTTAACACGCTGTTGGGCAAGGCAATGTTGACATTTTCCAAGAAAGGAGATTGTGCAAGGTCTCTATGGATATTCTATGTATTTCTTGTGGGATGTACATTTGCCTTTGAGAAAAACAGCCATCAAAAAATACAAGGGGAGGAAAAAAGGTGTCTGCATTATATTTTCAGAAACTAAATTTTTGGAATTAGAATATAATGTGTGCAGAGAAAGAGGTAGATGCTACAATAAATATACCTGCTGTATACTAAATCCTGTTACCTTTTCAGAAAAAAGCCAAAGGCCAGCTCCTGTTTGAACAAATCATGTATCATCTGGACCTTATAGAAAGCGACTACTTTGGATTAAGGTTCATGGATTCAGCACAAGTGGCAGTGAGTAGTTATGCTCTTTTTTAAGCAACAGTCTGAAAGTTAAATCCTAATGCTGACAAAAATGCTATAAGAAAGCTGCCTTTCTGTGAATTGAGTTTTGTGCAGAAGCTCTGTGGTGTGTGATTTTCCATGTCCCCAAGTTCACTTCCACCTCCAGCACTCTGACATATGACCATGCTGTTTGTTGTCTCTTCCTTTCTTGTTTTCACATGTTCCTGTCACACCTCCTGTTGTCACTAGGCAGGCTGGTCCAGTTGGACCCCAGAACCTGGTGTGACATGTAGAAACTCTTGGTGCTGATGATACAGAGAGGGTGGAGCAAAACTAGAGTGTGTGCTTGGCCCTATTGTTGTATGCTATACAGAGAGAAGAAGGTTTTCCATTGCAAATGCTGTCAGCTTTCTTGTCAGCAAAGTCACCTTGTTAATGTCTGCTTGCAAGAGGGGTATGCCTTTGATTTGTTCAAATCGGTTGTGAGTGAGACCTGCAACTGTAAGTTTTTAAGAGTCCATGGGTGCGTTTGTATGTATCAGTTTGAGTTGAGGGTTCTTCCGAGCCCAATTTTGTTGGTGTTTTATTTAAAAATGTAACAAGTTTTGAAATCAGAAGCAGAGCATTGTCAGTAGCAACCACAGTTGTTTCACTTGTGGGCTATGCAGTTTTATGTAGATACTTCTTATAGTCAAGTATTTAATCCTGCCACCTAGGGTAGCTGCAAGTCAAGTGAGCCTTTAGGCAAGGAATGTTTTTTCCTTTGTCCTGCATCCCTGTAACTTAAACTTGTATTCACTTAGCCCAGGTAGAATGAGATCTGCATTTTCCTGCTGCATATGTCAATCTTATTTGTTAGATGTATAAGCTAATTGTTTTTGTGTTTCAAGGCCACTTCAGAATTATTTCATGCTTAGGATGGCAGAGGGGAAGGACAGACAGTTGAGCTAAATATCTGAGTTGTTCAAGGTCAGCATACAAAAATGGAGGCAGTTACTTATATTCATTTATTTCTGTGAAGGTCTGTGTCCATAACATTTTGAAGGTATCTTTTAATTGTTGCAGCTTTGTAAAGAGGCAAAAAAAAATCCGCAAACTGGAACCTTTGATAGAAGCTAACAACTTTGGACACAGTGCTCCACCCCAAAGCACTTATAACCTGATGGCTTCTTTCCAAAATTATTGTGATCGAATTTTATGTTTAGCATGTAACTGTAGAGAACGTGCTCCTCAGAGAAAATTGTTGGTGTTCAGCATCTGAAGCAAGCTTCATAGCCAGTGGGACTAGCTGCTGCTGGTGTGTAGTTCCTAGCACTAAAAGTGGTCTTAAACCCCTTGCAGAACAGAAGCGTTTAATACTAAAGCAAAAAAGACCATTACACTAACAGATGGATGCCATTCAGAACCGTGCATACCAACAGAAATGAGAAAACAGCCTATTCCATACTGTTTTATATTTCTCAAAATCATGTTAGCTGTGCTCAGCATGTGCAGTCCAGGATGCTGAGTACTGATAGTGAAGGACTCTATTGCATTTATCTTTTTGCTTCAGAAAAGCAATAGTCTGTATGGTTAAAGTATCCTAACACACTTTCTACCATGTGGCTTCTGATGTATTTCCCTGTCTCTAGGATCTCATAAGAGATCAGAATGGGTTAGTTTTAACTGGTAGAATTATCTATATGATAAATTTTTTTCTCTTCCTGATCAACTGGCAAATAAAGCTATTGCATCTTGAAATGTGTTAATAAGAGTTAATCTGTTCTGCCACAGCAGTGGCTCCTGCCATGTTTTTGTCTATCAAATTATTACTGCCAGTCCAGAGAGAACATGATTGAATATTTGATACTGCACAATCTACCAGGTACAGAGGATTTCAAACTCGGTTTGCTTCCTTTTCTTAACTATGTGTGACTGAAAAGCAGCAGAGATAACAATCTCTTTAAAGTGGACCTTAATGATGAGCTGCGTATAATGAAGCAGAAAAGATTGCATTTTGCCAGAAGAGCTGAATGCAACTCCCAGAGATAATTAATTGCTTTAAGAAATGAAAAACTGTTGCGATAGCAGCCATTCCTGCAAAAGAAGCTGGCAAGTTCTAGCAGAAACCCAATCTGCAGCTGGAACAAAGAACAGAGACTAATCAAGTGACTTGTCCAAGATTATTCAGGAGACCTGTTAAATAAACAGTGTAAGAATCCAGTCCCTTACTGTAGACAGAATTGTCCACTGGTGCTGAAGGAGATAATATTTCTGCCACCCAATTTAAATCTAACAATGTTGCAATACTTGCTAGTTACTTTTACTGATACAAACTAGCAACACATAGTTATAGAAAAGTTTTAGAAATCCCACACTTGTTTTAAATACAAATAAGGTTTCAGTAGATTTATTGTGAACAACTGAAGGATTGCTCTTTTTTATTCTTTTCTGCTGCTGAAGTGATCACTAGTTGGGTGTTCAAGATTTCCTGGGGAGTGAGGGAAACCCAGATAATGGAAACTTCCTGAGGTTTTGGATTTTAGTATTCAAGTAATGGCTTCTTTAAAGATGTTCTTGAAACAATTAGTGAAGTGAAAGAACTGTTGTTCTCATGTGATTTCTGTGTTCACTCTAGTCTGCTGTTCAGGAAGAGACCAGTTTTAGCCTCAACATGTTGTTCAACAAGCCTCCTTTACCCAAACTTCTTGAATTGTTGCTGGGTCAGGATTTGAGGGGTTTTTGTATGTGTTTTGTTTTTAATTTCTGCAGCAGCAAACTATTTTAGTAAGGACTTCCAGTACTCTGTGCAGTCTGTTGTTTGTATTGCCTTCTGTTTAGCAAACTTTATCTCTGATTTTCAGCAATAGACTGTGCTGTGCAAACCTTCAGCAAAAGTAAACTTCTTTTCCAGATCCACTTGAATTCCATTATAATCACTTAGAATAAATATCAAGTTTCTTGACGTCTGTGTCTGTCCATTCATGTGTTGGTTTTGGGGCTGTTTTTTTTNTTTCCCTTCTCCCTTGCACACCATCACCATTGAGTAGAGCTCCTGTGGGCAGCAGCAGTCAGAGCCCAGCAGAATGAAATGCTATCGGTGCCTGTCATGGGCCTGCCTGTCTGTTGCCTTCCCATGGAATGTGGAGGAGATGAGAGAAAACAGGAGGGAGATGAAACAGGGGGGCACAGCCAGCCCTGGAGCCTAGAAAGGGCTCTCCTTGCCATTTCTGTATCTAAATCACCTGCAAGCCTCCAGCTGGGTAGTTCCTTTATTTTTTTGCTTGAGGAAGGAGTAAGTAAACTTTCTTAGAGCAAGTAAGCTTATGGAATAGGGAAAAAGATTATATTATTTCCTTGAAGAAAAAAAAATTGCTCAACTCCCATTTCACTGGTAGTGAAAGCAAAATTTTTATAAATATTTGCTTCATTCCTCCTTAAGCTTCCTGCTTTATTTTAAAAATGTGTTAGATACGTTTCAAATAGCTCTCTGTAGCTACTTAGTTTGAATAGGCAATGAGAGCATTCTCAGCTGTATGCACAGCAGCAGCAGATGGTTTAAGTGTTCTCATCTGCAGTTAATACAGCAATCAGTCACAGCCCGACTGTGCTACAGGCTGACTTCATCTCTGCAGAAGGCAGGGCTGTTCTGGAGGCAAGAATGTGTTTACACTTGGCAGTGCAACCTGAAAATACTGGTTCTTTTTCATACCCTTGTTGCTTTTCTGTCCTCCCTGGAGCTCACTGTGAACTTTATGTCACACAGTTTAACAAAAGGAGTCTTGCTAAGTATATAATTCGTCTGTATTAGCTGCAAGGTGACATTTGGG
The DNA here is from genome assembly GCA_013397155.1 of Irena cyanogastra. Taxonomy (NCBI): domain Eukaryota; kingdom Metazoa; phylum Chordata; class Aves; order Passeriformes; family Irenidae; genus Irena; species Irena cyanogastra. The sequence continues at coordinate 173,168 of VWZV01004079.1, forward strand.
CTTGATCTGATGAGGTGTTGTTCCCTGGGCATGGTGAACTGTGCAGGACATGGTGTGTCAGGTAGTTGGCTCCAGCTGTTGAGTCAATGCAATGATGTTGGTCAGGGTGCTGTGTTTCCTGTTTAGGTTGAGTCACCTTCTTTGGAGGAGGGAGCGGTTGGCCATACACAGCACTAGGAAGGAATTCTATCCCACTAGATGTGTGTTGGATTTCCACCTTTAACTTCTGGTATAAACTCTTCAGCAGTGCAGTTGTGTGCAATTATTTTGGGGACCACAGTGTACATGTGTAGGTGTTTCAATCTGCCAAGTAGAGCTTTTTTCACATGCTGTTGTACACAGTGTAAGTCAAGTCATTATTTTGGCTTCTTGTCCACTATATAGCTTATAATTAGCATTAATAGGTGAGGCAGTAACTTGTCCTCCCATGTGACAGTTGCTAAAATGTCACCTGTGAATAGATTTTTGAGAATTAGGTAGCGCTGACTCTGATGTTGGGACACAGACAGCTCTGCTGTTACTGCACTTGAGTCATCTAAAGAAAATGCCTGAAAGCCAACAATATTTATTTTGTCTCTCTCCTTCCTGCCCCAAATAAACATCACACACAGCTGAATGCCAGCGTCTTCAGCTATGATTTATGCTTCTCTGGCCCATTGTCACTGGGTGACCTACTAATGTGTGGATTGTTTGTCTGGACAGGATGAAAATCTAGTGAAGTGGTTTGTTAGTATGTTTTTTTTTTCTTTTAAGTAGACAGTGCTGTCTTGAAGATTTGGTTTAAATAAGGTACTACAGGATGTTTCTGTTGTTCAAAACTGACATTTTGCATTACAGACTTTGAGCAAAAGTATCTTCAGCAAGCACAGAAAGCTATAAATTGTGAAAGACTTGAATTAGATTGTTAAAACAAACTACTTGTTATTCCAAAACAGTCTTCACTAACACTTCCTTTTTTGTTCTTTCTGGGAGATTTCTTTATTGATAATTCAGTGAAATTAATTTATTTTTCAGCATTGGCTGGACAACACAAAAAGCATTAAAAAGCAAGTTAAAAGTAAGTGTCCTTTCCATTTTGTCTTGGGAGATTGGAAAGCACAGCCAGTTGAAATGGGTGGTGGGGGGCAGTGTCCTGTGAGGGGGCGAGGGTGGCAAGTGACAAAAGCCCAGCGTGGTGCTACTGATTGTTTAATGGCATCTTCCCTCTGTAGCTCATATTACTTTATCCTAATGTTCTTAATTAAACATGTTATGGACTCATTAATTATAGTTAAAGTGGAGTCAAGGCAGCTGAAGATGCTCTAGAGTTATAGAGCATTATCCTGGCTATGGGAAAAGTTGTCTTGGAGCCTCATGTATGGGGCAGTCCTGCATGCTTGAATCCGTGTCCAGTCCACCAAGTCCTCACCTGCTGCACCAAGGGTTCAGTGTGCTCTGTTTGTTGCAGTGATGGGTGCTTGGGTAAGATATTGTTTAGCAGCTTCCTTTCTCTGCACTGTGGGAAGTCTTCAGGGATTTGTGGTGTTGTTTTAATACAAGAGAGGTTTTGGAAGCAGTGAGAGGGAGAAAATTCCTCCTGTCAAATGCAAGAATCAGCAGAGCGATGCACATTTTTAAAGAGCTATTAATCCACCCTTTTGCTGAATTAACTCTTTGGTTTCCAGAAGAGATGGTTCTTCCGTAGAAGGGTCTCTTAAATTCCTATAAAGTATGTCCCATAAACTTCTGTGGAATAGAAGGGCCTGAGTTGTCAGCAGTGACTATTTCCCAGAGCCCTGGGAAGGTGTTGCAGAGACCAACAGCATGCCTGAAGGTTTAGTCAACTGTAGAGCCAAGATGCTCAGCTTTCTTGGTGATGGATAGAGCCCTTAAATATAGGGATTAACCTAGATTCATGTGCTCTTGGCAGGAAGAATCAAATTAATGTGATATGACCATTGGGTTGACGTGTAGCACAAAACTATTTTGTGTGCATATTTAAGTGTCCTTTCACTCTGATGTTCTTCATGGATTTCCCTGGCACAAAGGAATTCCTGCCTTAAGACCTTGTGTAGAACATAGCCAACCAATTTCAGTCAAGTTTTGTGATGTGATTTTGTGTAAATAACCTACCTCATCCAGTAACTGTTACTGCTGTCTTGAATGAATTCTGCTTTGCAGTTGGCCCCCCGTATTGTCTGCATTTTCGTGTGAAGTTTTACTCATCAGAGCCCAACAATCTACGTGAAGAGCTAACAAGGTAAGAGGGATTTTTTGTGTGAGAGGGGGACCCAAATAAGGCCAGGGAAATGTTTTCTGTGTTATTTATTTAGACAGTTTGGAGAATTCTTTAGAACTGCTTGCTTGCTTACTTGGCTTTTTGTAAATGTAGTTTTCTTTTTGTAAAGTGGCTATTTTGTGTGTGGAAATAAATGTGCTGTGACACAGAGAGGTCTAAATATTTATATATTACTAAATGCACCGTTTTTCATTAGGAAATTTTGGCAACTGATCTGAGTAGCTTATGCACAATGGACAGAGGTTTTCACTGAAGAGAACAGATATCATTCCTCTGTCTTTATCTTTCTTAAGCTTAGTTTCAACTGCATGCAATCATCCTGTCTCTAGGCAGAAAAACATTGAATTGCAAGTTAGAGGTTCTCTTTGGAAAAAGGAAGTTCAGTTAGCATTTCATTGCATGTGTGGTCTTCAAAGAACTCATGCAAAGGGAAAGTAGTATTTTACTGCCATGTTGAGCTGAGTTGACACTACTGTAGGTGTAGATTTGTAGTATCAGGTGAGCAGCAGTTCGTCTTGACTAAAGCATTTCACAAATCCATTCATAGAACTGCATTTCCACATGGGCTGAAACTACTAGGGGTGCTGTGAAAAAGAACACAACCTACCACCTGTCAGGAGTATAAATCTGTTGTAAAAGCCAACATTTCCTTGCGTTGTTACCACTGCTGCTGATCCCTTTTGGAGAGTAAACAAAGTTATGTTTTCATGATAGCTGTAGACATTTCATACCTCAGCCATTTTTAAGGGTGTGAAGTGCATTTGTTTGTTGTTCAGGTTTATGTCTGTGTGGATCTTCAATCTGCACTTTAGCCAAATCCCTTGGAATGCTACCAGGAAGATTATAGTAGCATTACCCCTTCCAGCCATATGTACCCTGTGCAGCTTCATATGTACGTGTGGTAACATAGTGTGATAACTGCTGCTTTTTAATGCTTCCCTGCTGACCTGGGAAGAATGTTTTACCTCCTCATTCATGTTCCTGAATAATTATTTAACTATCTTTAAAACCAGCAACTGTAGACAAAATTCAGACTTATATCTGTATCTACCATTATGGAATGTTTTCATCCATTTGGACTTGAGTTCTGCCAGTCAGACCTTGCTGTGCAGGTTTTAGCAGGGCAGACCTGAAACCTGAGGGCTTTTGAATGCTGTTTGCCTGCTTAGCTAATCCCCTTGAACAGGTGAACAGCAAGTTGTCCTTCTGTTTTGAGACAGTGTGACACCTTAAAGTAGCAGAAGCAGTGGGGGAAGCAGAGCTTTGCCCTGGGTTATGGATGTCACTGGCAGGGGCTTTCCCAGGGTTCTACCTTTAAACAGCAGGACACCCAGCTGGAGCTACTTTTCAGCTTCCACAGGTGCAGCTTGCTCATGTTCTTAGCCAGTGGTCATGTAACACAGCATGGGAAGTGCTTGAATTGTTTGGAAGTGTTTTGTGGCTGATAAGCGCAGACTGGTCACACCCACTGCACACTGGAGGCCTGTGTTCATTTTCATATCTGGGGTCAGTACCAACCAGATCAATTCCCCATGCAGAGGCTAGCGTTCAAAAGGGTTTGGTTAATGAATGGTTTGGCAAAGTGTTTATGGACTTCTGTGGAACCTGTAGGAAAAGCACCTGCACCTGTTTTGTGTCTGTGTATGAAAGGTGAGGAGACACAGGCACACATTGAAGCAGAAGTTGTGTGTAAGGTTTCTGGGAATCTGTGCTAGAATTCAGACTGGATACCATGGTGGATGCCAGTGTTTTATACTTGATGACACCTCTGCTCTTATTAAAGGAAAGCTATGTACCATAATGGAGCAAGGGGGCTGTTCTTCAGGGGTGTTGGATCAGGAGAATTGGTATTGCACGTCAAAGGGATTTATATTCAATATTTGCCCCATTTCTAAGCAAAGAGAGTAGAGAATATGCAAGGCAGTGAAGGAAAGCTGGCTCTGAAGAGTAAGCAAGTTGAAAAAGCTGCAGCTTGCTGTTTATTTTTAGTCATTTTGCAGTCAGCATTCCAGGTTAGATTTTAACTAAGCAATCCATAGTAGAAACCTTTTTTTTTTTCAAGACATAGAAATAACCATTCTTTTATGAGGTTGGTGTGTGTATGAATAATGAAGGAGATGTGGAAGATGCAAGTTGTTCTTTGCTCAAGTAGAATCAGAAGAGAATAAAAAATGTATTTACTTGGGTATCCTGTTTATTTTTCCATGCAACACTGTAGTTCAGCTTTTGACAACTTGAACTTTTGGGTTTGCTTCATTTGAAATGCCTGCAAAACACACAAACCTGACTGATAAAGCCTTGAAAGGTCACAGTGCAGTTTCTTTCATCTTGAAAACCCGTATTAAGAGTAGAAAACATTTTTATTTGTCATGCTTGAACTTAGTCCTGTTGACTGAGTGACACATTAGCACTATTACTCTGTGACTTATTTCTTATTTAATCCCACAGGTACTTATTTGTTCTGCAGCTGAAACTGGATATTCTTAGTGGAAAGTAAGCAGCCTTTTAAACTATTACAGCATGTTTAGCATAGGGTTTATTACATTTATATTTGGATAATTAATAAGTTTTCTTAGTAATGTCATGGGGTTTTTTTTCCTCTAAAACACTACTTTTCTATGTGTGAATATCAGGAGAGGAGTGCTTATATAATGTGGTGCTTATCTCCTGATAATTTTCTGAAAATATACCAATACTTTTACATTTTCTTATCCCACACATTTGCAGTTTCTTGCTGTCAGTTACATAAGTTGTCTGCTAATGGTGTCAGTTCAGATTTTAACAATGCATTTCTCTTTTGGCAGACTGGAATGTCCTTTTGACACTGCCGTCCAGTTGGCAGCTTATAACATGCAAGGTGAGTAGGTGCAAGAAGGGAAGTTGCACAGAGTTTTGTGTAGACTCTAATTAACTGTTTTAGAAAGTCTGTCCTTGTTATGTCCATAAAATAGACTCTGCCCAGATGTTAGTGATCCAGTCTGAAATGCAGTTTTTGATTGTACTGGGAGTATGTACAGAAAATTACACAATTTCCTGAGGAAACAGAACAAGGAGGTTCTGAACATAAACAGCTTTGCCCTTAAGTTGTTTTCTCAGGTACTTATGTGCAAATCTGTTCACTTTCACAGAAGATACAAGGTCTACAGCCTTCCTGAATCACTTTGGTGTAGTAACCCAGCTCCGCTTCTTTTTCGTCCTACAGATTCTGTCAAGTGTTGTCTTTGTTGTCCAAATCAGATACAAAATTGGTTTTGTTTGCACTGTGTATAAAATACCAGCTTTTGACTTCATCTTATTTGTAGGAACATCTTAATGCCCCATGTGTCATGCTTATACTTGAGCATTCCAGGTTGAACTGCACTTGCTGGTATTTCAGATCCTTCTTCAGCCATAAGATGTGACATACTCTTTTTTTCTCAGCTATAAGCACTGTGCTTGAGTCATCTGAGATTTTATTAATCAGTTGTCTTTCACTTTTGATTCCACATGAGAATGTGTTGTTTGGATGAGGTTGTGATGTTAACAAATGTGAAGTTTCCTATGGTTTCAAGCAGAGGAGCTCACAAAAGAAAGAGGAGAGGCTTGAAGGTTTAAAAATGCCTGCTAGAGTAGGCTTTTGGGTCCTTATTGGAGGATACAGATATATGGATATATGGCCTTATTCAACCCAATTGATGTGCTGTGTGTTTGAGCCACACAAATTCTCCACACAACATTCATCTTATGAATCTATTGTACTTACTCTGCATGAGGTAGGATTAAGTCACTGAAATTTGTTCTCTTACTAGTATTTTTCAAAACACTTTCTTCTTTTCATGCAGGAAGTGCTAATGGCCCTAAATCATGTGTAGGTATAAGAGTTGGGATTAAACTCTGAAGACGTTTGCCTTTTGAACCTGCTCTTTTGTGTGGAAGGAAAGCAGTTAGAATACATTCCACAGCTAAAAATATTAGCATTGTTAGAGCCTTAAGATACAGGTTCAGTAAATAAGATTTTGGAAGAACAAAGTGATCTAATTAGGCCATATATTCACTGCTTTTTGTGGTGGTCTTTTTCTTTCCTCTCTCCACAATGAGGCCTGTGGCAGGACTTTAATCTTACTGTCTGACAGCTGTATACTTTTATTTAAATCAGCTGGAACCTAAGCTGGCTTTGACAGCATTCCTTTCAACAGAGGCAGGCATTTTAGTGGGAGTAAATTATTATAGAACTACAGACTTCCTCAGTCAGCATTTAAAAAAAAAAGAAAAAGAAGGGGTGAAAAGACTGTTATTATGCTTGCAGCATTCAGAATCCAAGAAATGGAGTTTTGTATCATGTGGCACTTCTGTACCTGTGGAATACTGGCATTTATTTGACTTCACCAGGTCTTCCCAGTGATTTCTCTATTTTTCTCTACGTAAACATCTGTAGTTTCATTTTTCAGACAGAGCAATTATTGGCCTGCATCAGACTTTCAAAGTCCAAGTTACGGAATTATTCCTGATTTTTTGACTATGAGCTGAACATTACAAAGCAACTTGAAATTAGGAGGAGGAGCCAGTGCTTATTGACTCTGAAAATCAGTACATTTTTGTAAAGGTTTCTAATTATCAATTTCAGCATTTTAGGTATTTGTCTGTCTTTAAAACTGGACTTGTTATCATCTGTGGGAGATTGAGTTGTGTTTTTGGTGTAGCACACCCCTTGACTGGCATGTTCCTATATGTTTCCTACATAGCACCTCTTGCTGCCCCTCTGAGCATGCAGCAATGGGCTCAATGAGCCATTTGACTGACCCAGGAGGGCATTTATTATGTCCTTAGATGAAAAGGAGAACAACAAATAACAGCTGCATGATTGTGCCCTGACACAGAGTAATTTTAGCAGGCAGGACACAGTCCTATAGAATCATAAAACCAGAAACCGACTTGTGGAATGGACAGATAGTTTCATGGAAAGTGTCAGAACTGGTTTTGCTTTTCACAAATCTCAAGAGATATTGTTTCAATTCTTTAAGGCAAAATTCCATGGTAACTTTAGTCAGCTGTCATCTCAGTAGATACTTCTGTGATAAAAATGTGAAAATTCTCTGCAACAAAGGAAAAAGATGAGTTTCAAGGATTGTGATAAATTCCCTTTATAGGAAGCTTTTTAAGGAGTATGTCAATAATACTTTGTAACCACTAACACAAAATTTTGGTGCAGACAACACAACCATTTTTTCAGTGTCTGTAATTTCCCTGTCAAAAAAGGTGAAGGGAGAACTGTAGGAGGAGAAGGAGCACAAAAAGAAATTTAGTATTTTAGACTTAACTAGAAGAGTATGTAGAAATTGCTCTGTATGCAGACATATCCACTGTGCTTAACAGTGTTGTTCTTTTGTAGCTGAACTTGGAGACTATGATCCTGCTGAACATGTCCCTGAGCTGGTGTCTGAGTTCAGGTTTGTTCCCACTCAGACTGAGGAGATGGAATTAGCTGTTTTTGAGAAGTGGAAGGAATGCAGGTACTAGATCTTCCAGTGAATGCTACCCAGCTGTTTGCACTGATTTTTCTGTGAAGAGAATCTATTAAAAAGATACTGCTGATGCTTCTTCTGTGGCCTTGTTCAGAAATAGAATTTTAATATGGTTCTGTCCTATTTAGTAAAAGGATATAATGTGATAAATGAAGCTTTTCAAAGGTCTGAGTAAAATGATGAGGTACAGAATCTTGAAATGCAGTAATTTTTGCAGCAACATTTTCAGATTAAAGCTTTAAAAAGTGACCTTGATCTTCATTAAAGTGAACAGGTGTCACCAGTGTTTATGTTTTTCACAAACTTTCAGGAAGTTCTTTTCCTCTTTCCTCATATACCAGTTTTTCCTTTCTGTGCTTTCTGAGGCATCTACCTAACAGCAAAAATTTTATTTCAGGGGCCAAACACCAGCACAAGCTGAAACTAACTACTTAAACAAAGCTAAGTGGCTGGAAATGTATGGTGTAGACATGCACATAGTCAAGGTATGTTTAACCACAGCATGGTGACCTTTGGAAATGATAGTGTTAGTTTTGTGTCGCTTTTCAGCACTGGTTCTGCTTTGAGGAGAGGAAAGGAAAGGAATATTGTTCTCATGCAATCTATATAATAAGTGATCTGGCTTTGTGTCAACATTCCACTCTTTGGTATATATTTCTAGAAGGTATAACCTGAGTCCAAGTATATCTGCTCTATGTTAAATGTGTGATTGATGTGGAAGTATGTACTACAGTTTGCATTTAGATTTAGGAGTTCAGTGAAAAATCATAGTAATTCAAATTTGCTGGGGTGTAGTTAGCTACCAGCTGAAGAACTACAAATAAGCATAGATCTCCTGTGGAGACACAAGTGCAGCAAATGCATAAGGGTGTCTTTATTACACAGACAAATGAATAAATTAATTTTCCTCTTTAGTCAGCCTTACTGAACGGTTGCAAACCAGAAAAATCTATTGCATAAGATCATCAAAACACAGGAGTTTTGTTGTATAAGATAGCAGATATGTGTGTAATTATAACACACTGCAAACAAACCACATTAATTACTCTAGTAAATTGGATAGAGGGTCAAACACCAAAATGAACATAATTTTTACTTTGTGGCATTTAGGCAAGAGATGGCAATGATTACAGCCTGGGACTAACACCTACAGGAGTTCTTGTCTTTGAAGGAGACACAAAGATTGGTTTGTTTTTCTGGTAAGCTCTCTGATTGTACACTAAAATCTGGTTTTGATTTTGGTTCTTTTGTTTCTTCTATGATAGCAAAAAAAAAATTATTGGGGTTGTGAGAGCACCATGAATATGAGGTATTTTCTCAGTAAGTTACTAAAAGTTAGACGTAACCTGCACTTTCTGTTCATCTGGCAGGCCAAAGATAACCAGGCTTGACTTCAAGAAGAACAAACTCACTCTGGTTGTTGTTGAAGATGATGAACAGGTAGATAAATATCTGTTTAGTTAAATCTCAGTCTCTTGATTATACAGTACTGGTTTACATACTCCTAATCTTTCCTTATATTTAAGTTTTGAGAATTAATCTGGATGGCTGAAAGATTTTTGATTGTGACTTGGCAGGGGGAGAAGGGAAATGAGGGGATTGAAGTAAAAGATTAACTTTTCTGTCATCCATTTTTTAAAAAGAGAAGGCCTGGTGTAACTAGAGCAGGTACTTTGGAAACAGTGTGCGTTGCGCAAGTTTAAAAAAAAAATCCCACATACCACATTTGGTAGAATGAATTGCTTGAGCAGGTTTCAGAATTATTTCTATGGGAAAGAAATTGCATATACCTGAGATAATTAAAAAGTGAGCATTGGTAATTTGAGAAGGTTAGATTTGGAAGTGAAACTGTGTTAGCCTCATCAGCAATTTGTAGTAGTAGTAGTTGTAGTAGTAGTCCTGTTGTAGTAGTATCTTTAATTTGTAGTTATTCAGAGGGTTGGCTTGTTAAATATATGGACTACAGCCTTTTCCAACTTTAGACAATATAGCAGTTCATTATAGCTTCTGAAAAGGTTGATTTTTCTGCCTAAAACAATTTCTAAAAAATATATATTAGGGATCATAAAAGCCAAATTTTATTTGGCTTGCATGGAATTTTAGCTTGGACTTATTCAAGCCCCTTGTAAGTCATCAGTGTTCTTTGTGTGCTTTAAGGGAAAGGAGCAGGAGCACACCTTTGTCTTTAGACTGGATCATCCCAAAGCCTGCAAACACCTGTGGAAATGTGCAGTGGAGCACCACGCCTTCTTCCGGCTCCGAGGGCCTGTGCAGAAAAGCTCCAGTCGGTCTGGCTTCATTCGCTTGGGATCTCGCTTCCGATACAGGTCAGTGTCATCTGACCTTTGCACATACCTCCTGTCTCGCCTTGCTTTTCCTGGATGCTGGGTTTTAGTCCCAGTATCAGCTCTCTCTGTGACTTCTGGCAATATTGCTTAAGCTTTATTCTCTTGAAGAATTTTCAGCTTCTCCCAAAACTTGTGCACAGAAATACGCAAAGGGCACACATGCTTTTATCAGCAGCTTAGTGTTTAAGAATTGTTGCCTCTGCCATTTGTCTTGGGGAAATAGGGTGAAGAAGAGAATGTTTCTTAAACTCTTACCCTCTTTTATTAAAGATCTTTTGAAGTATGAAGTTTGGGATGTTTTATTAGGATTGACATGAGATAGTAAGCTATGAATTTAAAATAGAAATGTGATGTTTTTATGAACATTATCTCTATTCCATCATTAAAAATAAGTGATTTATTTTACTGCTTTGCACTCTTACATGGCATTTTTAGTGGGAAAACAGAATATCAAACCACAAAGACCAACAAAGCCAGGAGATCAGCATCCTTTGAAAGAAGGCCCAGCAAGAGATACTCAAGACGAACACTGCAAATGAAAGGTAAAAGAATTCCATTCTGAGAACTATAATCCAATGTGAGAATCAGATAATCATCTCCTTTAAAAATTCTGGGTAGGAATTCTCCTGTAGTTGTTTGCCCTTCTCTTGAATTTTCAAAATTAGGTTTTCTTTGACTTATTTAAGAGACTTCATGTATTTATCAGAAAAATCTCGTGTCCAAAGCATGTCCAAATCAGCTTGCTTGGCAGGTAAAACACCCATGAAAATTACACAGTAGGTCTTGGTATGAGGATGGAAAACTTGGTCCCAGGAAACAGTGATATATTAATTACAGTATTTTAAATTTATGATTTTAGTTAAAAAATTTTGTCATTGAGATTTTTTTCATTGTTGTTAGGCTCTGCACTTTGTTGTCATGTTCTGACAGCAGGTGATACCTTGTTTCTGAGTCCCACTCTTGCATAGGTCAAGTGTGACAGCCATGTTCGTCTTCAGATACTTGCTTAAATCTGGCTTTGGTTTGCTTTTCAGATTTTTTGTTTTATTTTCCAGTTAAGTTTTGTTTTTCACACACTATACACGAGATGTGTACAACTTTTGCTCTTTTGGTTCAACTTTTGCTCTTTTGGTTGCCTACTACTGCAGTGCTAGGCTATTCTTATTAATCATATACTTAATATTTAACTGATAACCTAATTATAAATTAAATTTTAATTAATGCTTATATTTTTGCAGCATACACTGCTAAACTGGAAGAAACAAGGTAAGATGCATTCCAGTGTTTGAATTTCTGTCTTTGATGTTTGGCACCTGTACTTGAGCACGTGTTTGCAGAAGGAGGGATACAGTGTTGGCCTCTTAACTGTGGTGTTGCCATGGGTATTATTTGCTTTATATAAAAGTTAGTGTTCAAAGCAAAGCTTCTGTGTTGCTGTCACACAGACAATTTTGCCAGACTTGCTTACTAGCTAGCAAAGAAGTTGGTTTATTACTAGCTATGATTCTTGCTGGATATGAGCTGTAGTTCATGTGCTGCCATGTAAAGAGATCAGTAAAAGTGTGTGAGGTGGTCTTGTATCTGAAATCTGCCTGCTCCGCCTGTGTGACTGGAATATCTCATTCGGTGAAGGTCAAAGACAGGGAAAAGACAGGAAAATTAATGTTTTTGAAATAAGTTGACAATTTTATACTCTGTGTTACACTTGCATTTATTTTTATGCACAATTAGCATTGAAAGGGAAGCCTTCTGATTCTTTATTTCTCTACCAGAGTCTTCCTGGATGTGTAGGTTCATACTTGCTGTTGCAATGTAAATTACTCATCTGTATCTGAATCATATAATTTTCATACCCTTCCTTAAGGGTAGAGAGGAAACCAGGTTATAAGGAGCTGCCTGGTAGTGAAGAAACTTAGGTCACTCAGTTCTGGTTTCTGTCCTTTGCCTTAATAATTTGTGAACACTTCAGTGATCAGTTGCAATCAAATTATTTTTCAAAAAGTAGATATTAGTAGATATTAAGCACCATGGTGAGGTGGGTGCAGAATGCCAAAATAACACTTGAAAACAACAAACTTAATGCAGCCCAACATTTTCTGTCTGTAGTAGCAGGGCTGATTGTTGCGTGAGAGCAGGAGAAGTCTAGGACAAGGCTGCAGTGTGACTTCTTGTATTGTTTTTTCTTTCTATACAATGGGAAAGTACTCTGCAAAACTGGGTGTCATTAAGCTCCTCTGCATGCAAAATGTGACTGTTTGATTAGTGCTCTTGTCAGGCTGTGTTGTCGTGCCCCTCTCCAAGTTTCAGGTTGCTTAGGTCACTCTGAGAGTGGGAAGAGAAACTTCATGTGCAGTTTCTCCTGCTGATAAGACTGCAGTCTCCTGATCTGCACTTAGGTGTGGCACTGTTGTGTCTCCACAGCAAGCTATGCCATTTCTGAAACTCTACACTCCAGTGTTGCTAATTGAAATGCATCATGAAAGATGTATGTTGTTCCCTTCTTTTGTGTTAACCCAGCACAGGGGAATGTGCTAGTCAGAAGGCATTCTTTAATATTTCTGTTAATGCTGGGGTAGCCTCCACATTTTCTCAGTAGAGAAAGGGTGAAGGGGGAAACAGGCAAGGAACAGCTTGTTCAGTGTTCCATCATGGTATTTTAAATAAAATAATTCTAAAGAGTCACTGAAGTAAATACAGAAATCTATTTGAATTGTCAGCTTGTCAGGTTGGATAGCTGTTGTCCAGATCATAAATCAGAAAATTAACAGGTTGTAGGAGATAAGAACCTTTTTTAAAAGGTTAGAAGTCTGGGGAAAAAGTTTGCTTTGCATGAAATCTGTAATGCATTGTTACTGCTTTTGAGTCTCTCAAAAATGTGAAATGTCTCTTGCAGGTTCAGAAATCATCAAGAATAGGGATGTGGGTCTTATTTAATTAATCAAATATCATAAATATTTAATGACATAAAATTATTATTAATGCTGTGCTGAGTTGCTGTGCATGTAAATTCAAATAGCTGCTTTTAAGTCCATTAGCAGCTGTATGCAGAAGAAACTCTTTAGTTTTTCTGATAAACTTTTGTGATGTGAAATGTCAAATCAGGAGGGTTCTAGTTATGGAACAAGTGTAATACCTACAGCAAATAGGTGAACTTTTGACAATGTCACATTTTGCTAGGTGTTTTAACTAAAATTATATAATTTTTACTTTAGAAATGCCACATCTTACTGCTGAATCAGGAAGACTTTTTAAACCAAACTGAAAGGAAAGGAAGAGTTAAAAACAGATGAGTTACAGATAAACTACAACCTGCACAAATAAAAAATAACTTGAAACCCTTAGTTACCTGGAATGAGACAGCTGACCTAGAGCAGTTTAAGGATTTTGTGAAAAGAGATTAATACTTTGGAAATATCTTAGACTCTGTTTCTTTCTGAAAGTCCTTACAGTTCTACCAGCCTGCAAAAGCAGTTTGGTGATCTGATTCAGTTTTAAATTCTTCTTGTCTTTCAGTGCTGCAAACAATGCTGTTATCAGTCAAACTAATGGATCACAAGTAAGGACTCTCTTTCATTCTTTCTAAAGGCAGTTTTTGTGTCTCAACAGATTTGAAGATTTTGTTATTTGCTCTTGAAATCTTGATCAACCAGTTGCATGTTACAGTTAACTACTGTGTACAGTGCTGGAGAAGACTGGACATAGGTATCCAGTGCTAGGAAAGTAAGGGAAGAAAATAGCCTTGCTTTAGATTTGTGCTTAAGAAGAAGTGTTGATATGTTTTGTTCACTTTAATGTGTCATCACTTCATTAATGTGTGTGTAATGACTTGTTTATATTCTGTCTCTAAAGAGCTGGAATGCAAAGCCAAACCTACCTGTCCTAACAGCGGTTCCTTCTGCGCCAGTCTTAGTGGAAATAGAAAACCTCCCAAGGAGCCCAGGAGCCAGCCAGCAAGATAAGAAGTGGTATGTTGAGCTTTGCTGGGAAGTTATGCATGATTCAAGTAGCTTTTCCTTTATCTATACTTAAATATGCTGCCATCCTTGTATCTCTAATGCAAGTTGACAATCAAGTTAGGGATGATGCAGCTGATTTCTTCCTATGAATTGTGTGTGGAGAGGTGAGAACAACAGGCTTAGTCACTGCCAGCCAAAAGGAAATTTCTTCAGGGCTAAAGGAATTAGGGAGGAGTAGCATTTTCAAGTCTTGGGGAAAGTTGGGTCCTTCTCATTTGCCATAAGCTTGTAACCCTTTGCTTGGTATCATGGGGTCCAGGGACTTACCTTGATCCTTAGGATAATACAGAGCCTTCTAAACTGGTATCCTTGTGAATTATCTTTTGAACCTTCTGAAATAGGCAAGCTGACTTTTCTCATGAGCTTGTGTAGAATGGGAGCTTGAGGAAAATGACATAAGCTGAAGATAAGAGCTTTGATTTCATGGAATCAGAGTATTTTTTTTTTATGGATTAGATGCATCTCAAAATGAAGGGGATTTGTTTGAAGATAGATGAATGTAAATGTCATTTATCATTTCTTAAACTAATTCTAAAATCTATTTTCAAACCAAAACTGACATATATCAACTCAGTACTTGTGCACAGGTCATCTCAACTTTTGGCTTCTTGTGCCTATGGCTTATCCAAGAAGGAAATTCTGGCTTCTGCCAGACTTATCAGGAGCAGTCATAGTGGAATGGAGTGACACTAAAGCTCTTATCCTAAGCAGTTTCAGCCCTCAAGAAAAAGGGTCTTTCTCCCATTGTCAGGCATATGAATCTGCTTTGCTTCAGTATTTCTTACAAGTAGATGGTACATGTTTCTCACAGTGCTATGATAAATGTACTTTAATTTTGTAAATTGTATTCATTTAAAGACTTCTAATACTATCAATTTTGAATGATAAAGGGGATGGTAATTCTGCTTTGGGTTGCATTTTATTGACATTTCAATCAGAACATATGATAAATGCTGTTTTTCTTTCTTTTGCCCTTGATTTATCTAGTATCTGAAATCTGTGCTTGTCTATGGTGGGATCCTGTTGATCGCTCGATTCCTTCCATGGTGGTGGGTGAAAGGTGGTGGCATCTTTATTCTTTGGCATTCTCAATATGGTTTTATTTTTATTCTTTTGGCCTGATTGCAAGATGAGTGCTAGTCACCTGCATTTCCTTTGGTGGAAATGTTTGACTTGGCTCCAGATCAGCTCTTCTTGGGTACCTGATTTGTGCTAATGTTCCTGCTCATGTTTGCAAGGCTGCTGTTGCTTACTGAAATCCTGCTGCTTTGGTTCTGAAGCAGAGAGGGCTCTATAGCCACTCAGTTTTGGGTTTGTTATACCTGGTTTTAAGATTGAGAACTTGAGCCTGTCTGTCTTAACATTGTCCAGGAATCTCAGCTTACATGCCAGCTGCAGGATGTAATGTTTGTATAGAAGAGTGGGAGTGAATGCAAAATACACCTGCATGTAACCCAAAACAGTGTGTCCTAAAGAAAACAAGCTTCCTGGCAACTGATGCATTTTAATTGAGAGTGCAGTGCTTCTACTGTGTCTGCGTTACATTTCTTTGAGACATTTACTAAAAGTAGTTGTCTTCTGGTTTTACTGCGTTCACTGGAAACAGTACTGCCTGTAATAAAGGACAAATCTAGCTGTAGGAAAAAGACAACAGTTTCAGAGCTGAGCCAGGAATTGAGCTACATTTTGGTTTCCTAGATGGGAAGTGACGTTAGGTTAATGAAATTGCCAGACATACATATTTATTGCTAGGGGCTGTGACTTGGCTATTGTGCCTGCAAGGGTGTCTTGGTGCTACTAACAAGATCTCCTTTCAGCTGCTGCTGTCTTTAATTGGCCTGTTTCTGCATGAATTACCTTTGCTTTCTGTCAGAAAAATAGTCTTCTTTTAGAGAGAGCTTGCCAAAGATTGTTGAGAACACCAAAATCTTCTGGACTGTGGATTTTGTAGATAGTTAGATTGAAGGGGTTTAGAAATAAGGTCCCGACCTCCTGGGTTTCTGCACTCTGCTTGGCAGATGCCTGTATTGGCTACCTTGCAGCTTAGATCCCTTCCTAATGTCAGTGTTTCCTTTAATTTAAAATGTTAATGCTGCAGCTGCCAACAGCAATTTTGCCAGATTGTAAAAAGTACTTTGCCAGATACAAAGGATTTTATTATTTCTGGGTTTGGGGTTTTGTTGTTGTTGTTGTTTTTTACTTTGCTTTGTTCCTGTAAAATTGTCAGTACAGGAAAGCTGTACTGGTCTGCAGGTTCTGACAATGGTCTGGAATATTAGTTGCAAGTCTGGAAAACCTAAAACATGATCAGTGTCTTTCTAGGTTTAGTCTTTCCCCAAGAAGCTCTTTTTTTTGCTGAGTTAGGACAGCAGACAGAGATTTAATATTTACTTAGTTACTCTGGGATAAGTAGGGAAGTTTTTTGGTTTTTTTGTTTGGGGGTTTTTTTTTGTTTTTTTTTGTTTGTTTGTTTGTTTGTTTGTTTGTTTTTTTGCTAGTGGATAGCTAGCTATCTTCTAGTTAGCTAGTAGCTTTCGCTTAACCACATCCATGAGAGAAATGGTAAAATAAAGGAATGAATTGCTGGGGATTGGAGCCCTCGATATTCACGGGTCACTTCCTCAGTGTATTTCACAAAAACCAAAATTCTGATTTTACACACGGGTGATCTTTGTATAAATCCTGTTTCTTTTCTAAAGGAGGACTATCCCCAAATGTTAATCATTTACCACTGTTGCGAATCCTGCATGCTTTTCTGCTTGCCTGCCTTAACACGTCTGATCTTCCAACTCAGCTGTCTGCTTGGCTGTTCTGGAACATGAGAAGGTGGAATTTGAGCTGAGGGCCATCTGACCTCTCTATGTGAACAGCAACAATCCTTCCACTTTGTTTAGATTTGGCTCATTAAGTAGAATCTTTTACATTAAACTGAAGGAATACCTTTGTTTTAGGAATTTCCTTACTTCAATAGTTTATGAAGTGCTTTTTTCCAAGCACTTTTTTGATATATGACTGTACCTTTTATCAGCATCTCCTAAAATATACTGGTGAAGGATCCTAGTGCTACACAGACAACAATTAACAGATCATTGTCCATTTTTAAAGTATTTTGAAATTTGGCTGTTTTCAGTTAATTGCTTATCCCTGCTGCTTTGGAAATGTTTGTGCCTAAAGCCTTCCAGTTTCCTGGCTAGAGGCTCCTGCATAATAATATTTTTCAAAAGACTGAATAAAGCAATGAGTGTACTCCCTTGCACCTCTTTCTAGCTTTTGGAGGACTTCATACCAACTGTGGCAAACAGTGACCATAACTGTGCACGGCATTCCTGTGGGTTTGATTTTAGGAACTCTAAATTTAAAATTTACAAACCATTATGCTTTCATATGCAAAATTGGAAAGTGAGGTCTTAGTTTGTGTTGTGACCTTTTGTAAAATGGTTCTTTTCCAGCTAAATTTTTATGTTAATGCAAGTTATAGCTGCAGGCAACTTCTTCAGTAGTATTAATCTCTTAGTCACCTAAATTGTGGATGATTTGTTTGCTCTACTGTTTGCTCCTGCACAGTAATATTCATTTTTTCTGAGTTACTATTTTCTTTTCCTTTTTTTTTTAATTTGCTTTAGAATCTGCACTTTCCAGTCACTTTGAAAACTGGTATTGCTGTAGATGTTTGTTTCAGGTGTACGTTTAGAGCTGCCACTTAAACTTGTTTTCTGCAAATAAAATGTGCTGTATACTTGAGGTCTGTTCTTCATTCACATTATTTTCTCCCGTCTGTAAAATGCACATGATTCTTGCTTAGTTCTGTGAAGTGTTTTGAAATATGAACTACTTTACATTTGGGACGTGTAAGCACCATATACATGGGAGAGCTTAACTTGTCAGTTCAGACCTGTACAAAAACGTGCACGATGCTGTGCAGAAAGGGTTTATTTGGCAGAGTCATCATGTGCACGTGTACTTGCATGCCTCTTCCTTTCAGTATTCACCTTCGGGAACGCCCCTTTTCCTTGTCTTTTCGCATCAATCTTCTTGTCCTCACCTTTGCTTTACTTTTCCACCCTCTTCCTCCTCCGTGCCCGCTGACTAATTTTCCCCCTCCCGCTCCCCACCGCTCCAGGCCCCCCGACGCCGCCGGCCGCTGTCACCGTGCTGGAGCCGCGTGGGCCCCGCCGAGGAGCCGCGCCGCGGACGGACCGAGCCCCGCGTTCGTCCACGAGCGCAACGCCAGGAACGCGGGGCTGCACGGCGCCGTGCAGGCCACCATGACCAGTCTCTGACTCGCGGGCCTGCTGGAGCTCGGGGCTGCTTCCCGGCACAGGCTGGGAAATCACCTCCTGAGCTCCCTCTGGGATAAGGACAACGGACCCGAAGCTGACTGTAGAGAGGCAGAAGCTTTTGTCACAAAGGCTCTGCAGATTGTGCTGTTGGTATTGAGTCTTTAAAGAAAAACGACGTACAGACCAGAACACACATCACTCTTACTTTAAAAACAGTATATATCTATCTATGTGTGCATATAGATAGATATATTTTTTAAATTGTGTTAAAGTTTTTCTTAATGACCGAAAGATTCTTTTTTTTTAACTAGGTTTGAGAGCCATGCAGGAAGTCACATTTATTGTAAAACTACATGTGTGACTAGTGGGTTGTGATATGGCTTCAAAAATCTAAGAGAAATAGAGGATGTAACTGGCCTTCCTTTTGAACCGTGATCATGTAAAAATATCTAAGATACGTGGTTGATCTGAAAACCAACCTTTTTTTTTCTCAGTAAGACCTCTTCTGAGAAATATTGTTTGGAAATGGAATAGAATTATTTTAAATTTTTGAGAATAAATTTAACAGAACTGTCAAAAAGGCAAAGAGTAATTTATTATTATTACTATTATTACTTGCTTTTTACAAATTTTTCTTTCTTTTTTTGCTTTTCTGGTCCAGTTGAAAAGAAACAGAAAGATTTCCTGACAAACACCAGTCCTACCATATGATTCACAAGGTTAATTGTTAAGTCAGAGGTTAAGACTCCAGCTTTATGGGTCATTGGTATTCTTGGGGGCCTTTAACAACATGAAGAACAAACCTTTACCCTTGAACACGCTGTGTTTTCTTGTGCTTTCTGAAGTTTGTTGCTTTTAAATTGCAATATTCTTTTCCTATTAAAAAAAGGAGGAAAAGTTGTAACAGAAGGCTTTTAAAGTTAATTTATATGTAGCTTTTAGGATAAAGGAGTTGTTTGAATGATTTTCAAATTATTTCACTATATTTCAAATTGCCACAGAGACCAGAAATAAAAAAACATTGTTTTCAGATATCCAGACCAGACGAACCAAGAAGTAAGTGTCAGCCAGGACATAATTTAATATTGCCTGAGATATTTTGGCCTCCTCACCCCCGCATCTGATGGAGGGAAAGAGTTTGCTAATGAAATATGAGTCTCTATTTTACAACTCTTCTTAAAAAAAAAGTATGAGCAAGCTGTAAACCAAAGATCTGTGACACCTACCAAGCTGATTGGAACAATCTCTTGTGCTCTTTTTAGTTTTAGGTTTTGAATGGTGGATGTTGTAAACTTCAGGAGTGAAGCAAACCCATTTGTTTCTTTCTTATTTATAAAGCTGCATGAGAATATGCAAATGAAAATAAGTTGTTTACAATATTGTGTAATGTCTGTAGTTGAAGGAGAAGAAGCCACTAATTTGAATGGAGGAATTTGGAATGGTTTTGTATTTAAAATGCAAGGACAGTGCTGCAATAACAAATCACTGTTTTATTGCAGAGTTTTAAATTCAGATGTGCTTTTGTCAAGGTCAGTCCACTGCAAGTAATGGCTGAGTCCTCGGGTGTCAGAGAAGTTTTGTGTCATTGTTGCAGAATTAAAGAGTAGTTGAGGCTGGAGGACCCGTCTGGAGATCAGGCAGTCTACCCCGTGGTAAGAGGAGAGTTGAGTAGAGCAGGTTGTTTGGGTCCATGCCAGCCAGGTTTTGAGTATCTCCAAGGACAGAGACTTCACACCCTCCAGAGAACTGTTCCACCAGCCTCACGGGAAGAAAAATCAGGTTTTTTCTTGTGGTTAGGGTTATAGTTTAGAGTGGAATTTTCTGTGTTTTGGTTTGTGCCCATTGCCTCTTGTCCTTTCTCTGGGCTCCTTTGGGAGGAGTTTGACTGTTGTCTTTACTCCTTCCATCAGGTTTTTACACACATTGGTGAGATCCTCCTGAGCTTTCTCCTCTCCAGGCTGAACAGTCCCAGCTCTCAGGCTTGTCTCCTAGCTCAGGTGCTCCAGACCCTTTGTTGTCCTTGTGGCCCTTTGCTGCACTCCTTCCAGTATATCCATGTGTCTCTTGTCCTGGGGAGCCCAGAGCTGGGCACAGCACTCCAGGCTGTCTCACCAGTGCTGAGCAGAGGGCTGGCAACCCTGCTGATGGTCATGGACTGCCCTGGAATTCACAGTGAGTTTGGTAATCAAAGCCATGGCTCAGGTTTTTGTAGCAGATTTTTTCCATGACAGATTCAGGATGGGGAAGCAGCCTGAAACCCATCTGCCTTTAGAGCTGCTTTGTTTCAGTGTGATATGTGTTGCATGCTTTTGCCACGTGGCTTTGACTCTTGCATACGTCCTGAGGGTCCATTTTCCTCTGTGATGGAATTATTTTGGTAAGATTTCATGACTTCAGGAGAATTATTATCCTAGTCTTTTCTAGGGTGGGTGATAGTATTTCTCTCTCAAAAGCAGAGAGAGAAATTGTATCACACTGGTACCAGCACCACCAAGCTTCATTTTTACAGAGACAGGTCATGTCCTCTATGAATTGCAATGAGGAAGCACATGGATGTTTTTCTGTGGTGACAGATCTTTGCTTAATATGCTCAAAGGTTCTGCAGCCAGCATGTTTTCCTAAGCATGTTTTCTTTCCTTCCCTGTAGTTATTGACTCGTATATATTATGCTATGTCAGTATTTGGACTTACCTGCAAACAAATGAGAGACAGCAGAATTCTTGGAATATGAGAGTTACTTGATTAGAAACTGAGTGTGTGTGAGTGGTCTCCATTTGTAGGATATTACATCCTCAGGGCATTTCCTTTTGCTTGTGTCACTTGGAAAAGGGAGCTTTTTTCTTTTTTCTTTCCCCTTTTTTTTTTTTTTCATATTGTGCGGTTTTGGTTAGGTAAAAACAATTTGGAGAGGCTCAAATTCACTACTCTTCTTACCTTCAGGTACAGCATCAGTTGCCCCATAGCTAAGAAAATGAACAAAGAATTTCATACTATTGTCCTACCTTGCAGAGTTCATGTGAGAGACTATTCTGTGTCACTACTAGTCTGAAAAAATAAATGAGCTTGCATGGTACTTCATGCTGTTGGAAACCAGATTGTTTCCAGGAAAACAACCTCTTTTGTAGGACTCAGTTACTGTATTTTGAAGATTGTATTTCACAAACTAGCATGCAGTGTTGCTTTGCTTTTCAACTAGGAAGTTAAAACTCACACCACTTGTAACTGAGAGCTTTCTCAGTGATATTATACCTTGAATGCTGTGTGGTACATATTTATACCAATATATGGGCCAGGCAAAAAGAATGCATTAGCTACTCCCTTAACTGTGTGAGCTCCCTGAGCATGTAGTGACTTATTAATGGTTTGACAAACCTTTACATGCACTACAACCCTTCATTATTCCTATATTCATAATTATTTATGTGGATTGAACTCCTGATATATTTATCAGCATTTTCCAGAGAATATTTCTTAAAATATGATAGTAGAAATTGATTTGAAGACATAAAGCCCAGCACTTACTACTATGCAAAGTTCAGAATATCCCTTTGTATGTGGGTAAATGCAGGTATGTGGAAAGCTAATGCCTGTTCAGTTCCTGAGTGCTGGGAGCTGACTGTGGTAGAAGCCCTACTTTTCCTGGGAAGCCTTGGACAATTTCCCATATGGTTGGTATGCCAGTTCATCAGTATTTTATAAGAGGTGTCAGAAGTTCTGTGCAGTGATTCAAGTTTTTTGTGCTTTTTGCTTCTATGGTTTGGCCATTAATGAAGCCTGCTTGGTAATCTTCCTGCTGGTGCTCTGAAGAAAGTGAGCAGTCTGGGAGGCTTCAAAGGTTTTGATGCTCTTTGGAGAATTCATACCTGCAAATTCCAGTGGCTGAGGGTCTCCCAAGTATGACTTTCCTCTTGACTGACTGCCTATCTCAGATGGCTCAGGAGGTGTTTCAGTGGGTCTGAAGGCAAGATGGGGTCAATTCCTCTTTGAATCTTGACTTAGGAGGCTTCCTTGAGTTTATCTAAAATCATTTAGTTTCCCTGAGGCCCTGTCCTGATGTGGGGTGAACCTGCAGGGACTCACCCTGATTGTCTGTGCTTTCTCAGCCCGGTCTCCATCCCAGGGCACAAATGGCAGTAAAGTTTTTTACAAACTTTGACCATCTCAGTGTAAGTAGTACCCAGCTTTTGGATAGTGCACAGCTTTTGGAGCACACTAGACACTGAGTGCCCTGTTTGGGTATGTTGCCAGATATCAAGACTGCCCTTATCTGTAGTAGGCAAGTTTTTGAATCAACTCTCTAGCCTGTCTAGTAAATGTTACTGTAGTAGTCATTAGGAGTAAAAGCCTAGTGTAATTATCCTAGCAATTAAGGAAGAAAATTCTCATTTTTCATGCATTTTCTCTTACAATACTAAGAAAAGCATTGGGAAATTCAAGCACAAGAAGTGTTACTGGTGGTCTGCATCACCTCTCTGGTGTGGTGCTTATAGCAACTTATGCCAAGTTCCTTCCAGCTGTCATGGTGTCAGCAACTCCATGCTCTAGGTAAAACCTGAACCTCTTAAAATGGTGATCATATTAAAGATTTGAGACTATTTCCAGAAAATTGTCAGAAAATAGGAAGAAAATCGTCGTCTCTATGTGAAATTATAAAACATTTTGACTCATGTATCAGCGAAGTAAGGTATGGGATTCAGTGTCACTTTCCTTGTTGCCTTAATTGGAAGAGCATCTATTAGTTGTAACAATTAAATCTCTGTATCCATCATTCCCTCTCTGCAGGACTGTGTGCTGTTTGCCTTTTCCCATTAGTGGTGCAGAGAGAGGCTGCACAGGAGGTAGAAACATTTTCCTATTACTTGCTTTGCTAGTAGCTTCTTATTCCACTGCTTTAAGAGAATCAAGCCAGTGGCCTCAATTTGCCTCACAGCAATTAATTGACTTAAAATGATTTGTACATTATTAGCACTAGAACAGTGATAGCCTGTAATCTGATTCAGAGGTATATATTTAACATTGAAAGAATTGTTTGTGTGTTTGAGCTGGAGGGGAAGGATTTCTTTCCTGCAGCCTCTATGACAACAGGGCATTGCTTCCAGGTTGGAGGGGGCTGGAGAGAGGCATGGGGCACTAACCTGGTAAGGGAGAAGCTGGTCTAAGCTGTCAAGTAGAAAATGTCTCTTGTCTGTACTTGAGGGTAGGTTTTGTTCTTTTGTGGCAGGTATGGGCTTGATATCATTGTTCTTGTATTTGGGACAGGACTTGCAAAAGGGGTTGATAGATTTTGCTTCTTAAATCAGTATTGAAGCCAAACTGTGAGAGTGATTGTTGATTGAACTGGGCAGCAGTAAAGCTGCAGTTGTGTACACAGGCTGTCTGATTAACCATTGCATTGTGCAGCAGTGGTTTCTGTGTTTGTTAGTTTGCTGTTGGAATAGCTTTAGCTGTTCCCAGGCTTTAGAGAAATGTATGAGATTCCTGGCTGCTTGCACAACATAAACATCGTAATATCATTTTTGTTTTTATAATCGTTTTTCCTTGTTCATTGAAAATACAGCTCATAGGGCAAAATGAAAAAGAGACATTTCCATCAGAAACCAAAAGAGGTGAAACAAGTGATCCTGCCAGGGTACAGAGTACATGCTGTGGTTCAGTTAAACACTGTAACTGCTAAGGTTTCATTCACTGCTCTGCCTAAATTAACAAAACTGAAACTGGTTCTAGGTATGCCTGACCATAAGTGTCCGTGCAGTCCTGTGCAGTGCACCCGTCTGCCCTCTGTTCTGCTTACCAGTGTTGGGTGAAGTGCTGCACAGCTTTTTGTGATACCAACTTCCCTCCCCCATCCTTTCTGTAAAAATCTTAAAGGGTACCTTGAGTTTGTTAGAAAAACTTTGAATGTTTGTTCCAAAGAGTGTATTTCATGGATAAAAACTTCCCTCCTTCTCTCTTCACTTTTCCTACTGCTATGTGATGACACAGCAAGCAACATGGACCTGTTCTGTTATGAAGTCTCTTATATAGACATGAAATGTTCCCATTTTTGTGTTTCTTAAGCTCACTGAAAGCCCATGTCTGTTAGTTACCTGAAACAGGTTTTCTAGATTGTGGCTGGTCAGCAGAAGACAGCTTGAAAAAAGATTGCATGTATTAAAGTTTTTTCTTGTTACAGGAAGAGTGGTAACATGATTGTGCATCTCTCTGCCCATCTTTCTGCCTTCTGCAGCATACCTCTTGTTGATTTGCTAGACAGCACAGAGTTGCCAGAAACTTGTGTGGATGATGCCGTGGGCCGTTCAGTTGTTGGCTTGGCAACAGGAGATTCAGAAGAGGCTGTTAGTTGCCCTCCTCCCAGCATGAAGGAAACTGCTGCAGAAAAAGCAGACTCTGATCGTAAGCAAACTGACAGATTATTTCCATATATTATGATGTGTGAGATCAAGGTTAAATAATAGGTTGACCTGAGGTTGTTTCCTTACAAAAAATGGGCAACTGTTTTAGGAAGCTCCCTTAGATTATATGCATAAGGACAATTTTACTCATTACTGGAACAACAAGAACAGATACAAGGGAGAAGTCAGTTCTTCACTGGATATGACTTTGTCCACAAATACAGTAAAGTGCAACCATCTAAGCAGTTAACTCTGTGTTTGCTCGCTCACTGTGGGGACAGCTGGGTAAATGAGCTCCCAGGAGTGCAGTGTTGTCATTTGGTGCACACAGTCTGCAGGCCCGAAATTTGCACCGAAGCTTGAGCAAGTAGATTCCCCCATCCCTGTGCTTTTTTGCACAATTTCAAAATAATGTAATTAGTATTCAGCAGTAATGCAAGTTATGGTAACATTAGGAAGGTGATACCTTTTTTGTCTTTTTCAGCATTTGAAGACACATTCCTGAAACTGAAACAGCTGGAGACAGAGTGCAGCAGCCCTGTGCTGACTGAGCGTCCCAACGTAAACATAAATGTACAGGTAACTGGCCTTCATTCCCCTGCTACACATCTGAATTTTGTTCAGATCATTCTGAAGTCTGCCACTTGCCTTGCTCTGTTTGCAAGACTTCTAAGACGATCAGTGAATCCTGGGGGATAGCAAGGAAATACAAATGCTTTATGATATGTAAACCTGTGTGTGACAAGGCAGTGAGACAAAGATTGGGGCAGAGGTGCATGTGTGCAGACTTGCAAGCCTGGTGAGATTTCCTAAAATCAGTGGGAGTGAAAGGCATAAATGCTTGAAATGTTTCTCAGTTGTCTTTATCCGTAGGTTACTACCTGCATGGCATTGGGTAGTTCACCCTCTTTTTGGAAGGGCTGAGCTGCTTTCATGGCATTTTTCAGTCTAAGAAGGTGGTTTTGACGTTTTGAGTCGAGTTTGCTGATGATCCGTCCCTCCTGTTCAGTAACCAGTTCATACCTGCTCTCTGGTGTAGATGTTAGTGCTCTGTGTTTACACAAAGAGGAGTGATGTGGTTTGATCTACTGCTCTCAAATCCCTCTGAGCAAGTCAGGCTGCACTTCACGGGCAGCTGAGCCAAAGTACAAGCCTGAGTGCCCTGAATGGGGCGAGGGCTCTCTTCTCCCTCCTTCCTCTTCACTCTTTCTTCCCCAGCTTCCCTCTCTCCTCTCTCACCACCAGGAATCCTTGCAGGTTTCAGTGAGCAAATATATCTACAAACTGGCAAACAATTTTTTTTTCCTGCCTTTGTCTTGAACTTTTTGTTGAAGTGCTGGGTTTCTTTAGATTTTTAGTTTGCTCTTTAAGTTGGTAAATAGTGAGTTAAATAGGTTCAGGGAAGGGGTGAAAGAAATGCCAGGGCCATAGTGAAAATAAGTAGTGTTGCTAGAAGGAATGGAGAGGCCAGGATCCCCCCTTACAATAGCAGTGAACTTTGATAGATGCACTGGTTATCAGACAACTGCCCCCAGACAGATTATTCTTCTGGGTTGTGTTAATGAGCTTTAAATAATGAAATTTAGTTTTCTGTTACTCTGCTTTCTCTGATGCAAAAGCTTTGGGAGATTTTTGTTTTGGGCAAGCGGAGAAGGTGAAACACCTGGCAGTGTTATCTCTGTTTAGGCTACTCTCCTTGCAGGGAGGCCCAAGGATTTATCTAACTTTGAGTGAAGCAGCTATGATTTTTCTTGCTCCCTCAATAGTAACAGGAACCAGGTGCCAGGGGAGGTGTTTAGCAGTGTGTGTTTGAGCTAAGCCCACTCCTAAGCATTTGTTTTCCACCTCCATATGAGAGAAGGCTGCTGCTGTGGGTGGTGCTGCAGGCTGCTTGGCTCATGTCCCCTTTAAGGGCTGCTGTCAGGGCTGCCCAGTGCACCTCTCTGCTTGGTGAGTGCATTACAAAGATTACTGGGTCTCTAAGAAGATTAGGCAGTAGACTGTAGGTGCTGTTATGCTAAAACACTGCTTCTACATAAAATAAAGTGAATGAACACAGTATATTTAAGAATATTTTAGCCTGTTAAGCTCCACTTTAGTTCAGACAGACAGGGGAAAAACATTTAATTGGCTCATTGAAGAGAATGGCCCAAACCTGTTTCAGAGGTTTTTAAATCATGGCTGATTTATAATAAGCAAGCTAAGATTCCTGTAATGAGCTAATCTAACAAACAGCTGCCAATACAGAACAGTCAGAGTCATCCAGCTGCTGTCACATAAGGTGCCGAGTAACTTTAGAGGTTGTAGATACTGGGAGGACAGTAATCTGATTAGAGAGCAAGAACATTTCTATAACAGAGAATTATGCATCAACAGTATGCCAATAGAGGGGTAAAACACAGTCCAGCTTTCAAGAAGGAAGTGCAGATTATATTAGGAAAATGTAAGAGTAGATCATTGGAGGTTTTTTTAGGGTAGAAGAGATAGAATAAAACTTTTCTGCCTATGATGTCGCTTACCAAGAAGTCACTTGAGAGTGTTTGTTCAAAAAAAAGAGACAAAGATTAGGGACTCTCTGCATACTTGGAATTCCCAATGCCTCAGATTGCAAAGACATGTAGGTTACAGTAGCACCAAATCAGCACGCCCTTCAGATGGGAAGGCTAATGGCTTGAAACCAGTCCTGAAAACAGTGACCTAAAAGTCACTATTAAAAATACTTTGTTTTCTGTCTTTGAAGGCTGCTTTAGAAAACATAGAAGCTTTCATTTATGGTGTTTGTTATAAAATATACCTACGGGCTCATCTCCTGTACTTACTTTTCTTCTTAATCTGTTAGTAAAAAAAGTGTTTGTGGTATCCTCTTCTGGCAGAATTGCATGGGACTCTAATATATCCACTAAGACCTTGCAATAAGTTTAGATCCTGGAGCTTGCTGTTATTTCAGAGGCAGTGCAGTATTGCAGCATTCTCTCTGAATGTGTGTGATTACAAATTTCAGCACATGTAGAAACTGTTACAATACATAAGAGGTTTGGTAAAATGCATTGGAGGAAAGTGTTATCTTTCTACTTATGAAGGCAGAGCTGCATCCTGAACTTCATGACACTGTTACATGCCAACTCACTTCAGCTTTGTTAATTAAAAATCTTTTAACTGTTTTCCATCAGAGGATAGAGATGGCCTGACAGTCATCTTTATGTAATTCTATACTTGTAATCAATCAATCCTGATTGATTTCTTTGATAGGGAAATATTTATCTAGCTACCCCTGTTCTTCTAGAGAGAAAGAGGAAGCGAGGGAATGAATAGCTTCATTCTTCTCTGCTGCTCACTGCCAAAATCTGTTGGGATGGAAGAATGCTACTTTGTCCTTTCCCAGCTTTCACTAGTGCAGTGACCAGATCTGACAAAGAGGACAAATAGCTTTAAATACACCAATGCTCTGCTTTCATCAGCTTCTGAAGGGAAATGAACAATTGTCATGGTTTGACCAAAACCACTGCAACAATAAAGGTTCACCCTGTTTGCTTGTGTTCAAAGTCTGCTCCCCAGTCAGAAAAGCAAGGACATGAGGGTTTACTTTTCCTGAATTTGTTGTGTTCTGTAAATACATGGAAGTTGGTCCAAAATGTTACTTGTATTAGGCTCCATCTTCCTGCACAAAGTGATTTTTACTGGCACCAAGAACAGAACTCAAAAGCACAAAGGGTTGGGATCACATGCCTTGTTACTGCCTTTAATCTTTCCTTGCCTTTTTGCATTGCTGCCTAGCTCCATGTTTTGATTGAAGAGCACAGTACAAGTGTAGTTTGTCTAGTCCATGGAAACAGCAAACATTCCTAATGAGCTAGAATAATGACAAACCCCAGCAGCTTTACCAGTTTGTGTGAACAACTGAAATGAATTGTAAATTAAACATCTGGAGGCATTAGCAGGTGCTGGATGCTTTCCCCTCTAGCTACATGCTTTTTTCATTAAAAAGACCTGTAAGATACCTATGCTTTTTTCAAGTGCAAAATAGGGTTGAAAGAAATAGATCATTAATATTGAGGGAGATACTTCCTTGGTGGTATGAAATTTATGCTCTATTAAATTAAAATATTCTGTAATAGTACTAAGCTTTTTCAAAAGTAGGGAGTCTAACCGTTAATAGACTAGAGTGACCTAATTAAATTGATTGTTCAGATGGAGGAAGCTGAGAGGAAGTTAAACAATTAAATGGTACTTCAAGCACCAGTGTACTGATGTGCTCAGTTAAAATTATCAGATTTACTGTATTAGTGGAATACTGCATTCACAATGCTGTGCAGGTACTGTCACACATGGCATCTGCTTCAGTGAGGTCCAGTAGACTTAAAGATTATCACACTTGGGTGCTGCAGCTGTACAAATAATAATAATAATGCAGTTGTAATTATTCCTTTTGGCAATTCCAGCAGCCTCTCTAAAATAAAAGTACTTAAAAGTACTGTTGGTCCTCATCGCTTTTTGTGTTGACAGTGACATTTGGGTATTTTGTTCATTGCTGACTGGGTCAAAATTTGATAATGGATTCTCCTTTAGATAGTCCTAAGATTCTATTTGGGTATCCCAAAAGCTGATTTAGAGAGAGAAAGAAAATGAAATGTTTTTCCTCTCTCTAAAGACCAAATAGTTACCAAGTTCTCACCAGTGTCTCCAGGGAATGTGGAAAGCTGAAAGGGGATGGAGAGCTGTGAGAGGACAGGTGTTCATCTCTTTTTAACTCCTCTGCTCTGCTCTCTCTCTGCAATGGGCTTCATTCCTCCTGGGCACGCTGCAGTTGGTGCAGCTGGGAGTGCAGCAGGATTGTCCCTGCTCCCGGCAGTCCTGCAGCCCTTGCCTCCTGGGAACAGCCTGCCCTAGACCGTGGCATATGGTGAGGAAAGCAGGACTCTGTCTCCCCCTGCTGAGTCACACCCTCAGAAGGAAGGTCACAGAGTTTAGTTTTCACTCAGCTAATTAACTTCTGCCACTAATCAAATAGCAATTAGTAGATTGAATGCTTAATTAACATTTTATAATTAAGAAATGCAGTTCTTAAAATGAAATACACTGCAGTGAAAGGTATCTCATTCTTACTTCTCTTCATTGTGTTTCTGGCTGCCAGTTTGCTCTGATATAATCAGTGGTGGGAGAGGTAGCTAGTAGCACATTAATTAAACTCTTGGTCTAATTTATAAGTGGATTTTAAATTAAAAGTCTTCCGAACTTGCATTTGAGAGTAAATTATCAACTTTTACTTGGGATACTTTCTTATTTTTCTGACATGATATAATGGCTGTTATATTGATCTCCTCTCAGTAAACTAGGCTGCAGTTTTAGGATGCACTTAATTTCTTGTGCACTGTATTTTTAGCACACCGGTTTGCATATCCACATTTAAGCATTGTGCTTTTTTTACTTTATGTGTTGCTGTGACATTACAACTGAGTTCCAAAATGAAGGAAAAAATTATTTTTTCGTTTCAGTATAAGTCTGCTGACTTTCCTCTGGCTTCAGAGGCTTGTTGTTATTTAGAGATGTTGATAAACTTCAGCCCAGGCTTGTCCATGTGGAAACTGCTTCTGATAAAGATGTTTTCATGTCTAGGATGAAGTGGTGAAGTTGACAGATAAATGTCTTAACAATGCAATTGAGAGCCCAGTCATAGCAGCGAAGTGGCTTCCAGCAGATCTCAAAAGCAATATCCTGAAGGCCCAGGCAGAAGCAGGGCACAAGGTAAATACTCGACTGAACAGAGCCTTGAAGGTCTCAAATGTTTTATTTCTCTTGAATTGCCTGATGTTAGAGAAGGTGCCTTGCAGATAAGGGTGATAAGAGCCTTGTTGAAGATGGAGTCAGAGGGCTTCTCAGCCTTTCTTCAGAGTGATAATGGTTCCCTACTGGAAAGGTTGCCCAAGGAGGAATTTCTGTCCTTGATGATACTCCACAGGTAACAGGACCAGTCCCTGTGCAAGCCCTGGTTAGAGAGGTCATTGAGACAGGTAACTTCCAAAGGTTGCCTTCTAATCAAGCAATTATTCTGTCACTAAGACTGGGCTTCTTGCATGTTGTAGTTAATTCCTTAGAAATGATGGTATTTTATTTGGTTTTGTTGGTGAACTGTTTTTATTTCTGCACTGAAGTTGTCACATGGAATTGATATTCTAAGTCCCTGAGCTGTAAATGAACAGCACGTTTTTGTGCTGGGATAAAGACACTCAGCTCTAGTGTGAATCTCAGAACTGACACAAAATGGAAACAGGTATCAGAAATTTATGTCTCTGTTCATTTCTTCCTCTCAGGTTGGAAAAGATGACAGCATGACAGGTGTCAAGAATTCCAATATTCAGGAGGCTGCTGCCAGGTAGTGATTAGATTTGTAAGAAACATGGTGTAGTTACCCCACTATCAAACTGAGAACCTGCAGTTTAGTGTGGTCTGCCAGTGGCTTAGTCGTCCTTGCATTTTACCTTGCATGGGCTACCTTAACCTTATGAGTGTGAGATGATTTTGAGATGAAAACCAGGGTTATAACTGCTAAGTGTTATTATATACAAGATAATACAGATGGTCTTTATCCTCCCGCACTTGATGACCATTGTTATAACAGCATTTTCAATCACTATTTCTGAAATGTGAACAGCTTCATTTTGGGGAGGAGATGGGTCTGTTTACAGTAGGTGTTTTCTAGTGGAGGAAAAAAAATGTCATGCATCCCCCATTCGGTGACAATTTCCTGAGAGTTACTAAACATTAAATGATTGCAGGGTTCAGTGGGATTGCAGGCATTGAATAAGTTTAAAAGGTTACAATGTTTAACTTCTTGACCATTTGTGAAGATGCACATGTCGCAGACCTCGAAGAGCAGAGGGTGATGCTGTAAATAAAATGTACATTAGCAGTCCCAAAACTGTGTTATAACAAGTGATTTATAAAGAGCTTTCCATGGAAGGTTGTACCTGTTTTCTGTTTTGTTTGTTTTTTGTTGGTTTGTGCCAGGAACATTATCCTGTCAGGCAAATCACAGAGCAGTCCCCCAGCAACCAGTCCGGTATTTCAAGATCCAAGAGAGCTGCTGAGAGCAATCCCTGCTTCAAACACCTTTGCTCCGTAAGTGATTCTGGAGAAACATGTTTCTGGGGCAAGGGGACCACGTGGAGATTATGATGAAAAGGCCTGAAAAGATGAGGAGCAGTTGCTGAGCATTTAGGCTACATCTAAGCAGGTTTACAGATGCATTTTTAATTATTGTTGCAGCAGTTAATCAGTGTAGGCCAGGCCTCGGGGTGAGTATCCTTGCAAGCAGTAAGTGAATCTCTCTCATCTTCTGAAACTACTGAGATTCCTGACATCCTGCTGCCCCTGGCTCTGAAGAGGAAGATAAGAGGATGACAGGAAAGGCTGCAGGCAAATGAGACACAAGGGCTGAAGAAACTCCTTTGAGATAGAAGCCATCGATACTATACACAGGGTCTATACACAGCTGTAGCTGGAACTATGAGAGAGAGCAGTAATCTGTGAAGGTAGTTGGAAGGCATTTACATTAACATACAAACACCAGTCTTTTTTCTGCCTCGGTGGAACTGGTGTCACGTTTTGAGCTGTCTGGGAAGCAGCCCTGTTCCATGCTATCCAGGCAGGGTGCTAATGAGAATGTTTTCCCCTTTCAGTAATACCTTGAATGAGGACAATGCTGACTCTAACCATGAGGACCTGCTAATTCCAGCTAATCTGGCTCCAACTGAGGAGGCTGCTGTTTCAAAGGTATCACCACCTGCCAGCCGGGAAGGTTTCTGTGTCACATTCTGAACTCTCGATGCCTCCAGGCAAGCCCAGCAGACCTTGCTGCATGCCTCTCATAACTCTGTGAATGCCAGGCGCTGGGGAATGCCGGAGAGTGCTTTCTGAAGCAGGCAGGGACATTGCACAGATCTTTCCAAAGGCCATTTCTGCGTGTTGTTTCCAGTTCTTGGTGTAACTCTTATTTTTCTAAACTGGTTGTTTTTCTCACTCTGGAGGGAGCCCCTTACATCCCAATGATTTCATGCTCCAGTAAGGATACATCCCGGTAGGGATGAAATTCTGACATAGGCAGTTCTCATCAAAAGAACCACAGAAGGAAAAGTTTAAATTTAGATGTTCATTTGTTATGTTCTACTTACCTTAAGGTAATTTTAAACTGGATTCCATGAAGAACACAAATTTGGAGATTAAATTTTCTTTTGTCCCTCTCCAAAAGAAAAGCAGAGTCCAATAGCATAGGACCTGTACTGCCTTTACTTGAGCCGAGTGACAAGTTGTTCTAGATGACCAAAACACCCTGCCCTGTAGCTGTTGGGCCTCTAAACCAGTATTACATAGTTGATCCCACTGAATAAATTTCACTGAGTTCAAACACCACACTCCAGACCTTGCTGACCTTTGGAATGGTGCAGTACTCCCCCTTTGCAGAGGGGAAGGGACAGTTTCACTGCTTGCTTACAGTGGCAATGATGATGTTTCCAGTAAATTAATGAGAATAAAGGAGATCAAAAGGCATTAAAAAAGATCATGTGGAAAGACATGAAAAAATAGGCCCGATAAAAAGTGGTGTTCATTAAAGATACTGGTCTATAACTCAGGAATCCACAAGAGCATTCAGTAGACCTATGTGGTTACTACTGGGAATTCAATTCAAAACTGATTTATTCCATAGAGCACTCCAGATGACCAGGACGTTTCCTTAACATCACTGACAGAGAATCTAATTGACTTTACAGAAGCCACAGCTCGGGTAAATGTATTTCAAACCCAAACTTTTTCCTTTGCACATAACAGTGATTTTTACTCGTGGACTCTTCTCTGGCTTTAGTGTCTGTCTGCCAGGCTTGGATCTGCAGCAGTGGAAAGAAGTGATGGACAGGGATCACTGCTCATATGGCCCCCACCTGCAGGGTGGCTGGTGTAGGGGTGTAGACTTTACAGCTTAGCAGGGGAAATGAAGGGACCTGAAGAGTGAACCTGTATGTGTGCCACCAGAACCTCTAGTACTGTTTTAGTAGAGCTGCAAGTACCAGCCTTCTTCTCACACTTTTGGGGATACACAGGGGTTCAGTACATAATTCAGAAATTATATCGGAAGATGTATGTACATGTGTATAAATCTGTATAGATATAGATATACACACAAATACTTGAAAAGTAAACTTGTAATACTAATCAAGCCTTTTATATAGATAAAAAGAAATCTCTTATAATCTATGCTGGCAAAAGGAGTTACATTGTATGCACCAAGAGAAAGGGGGAAGAAGAAGGATGTTTAAACTCTTCACAGTAGCATGCTCTGGACTAAGGTTGTCCACAAAGCACTAAAAGATGATGGATTCTTTCCTTTGGAAGGGAGCACTGAGTTGAAACTGCTCACAGTGAGTGTCTGGCTCTGTGCTCGGTGGGTGCCACATCTCCGCCTAACCACTACAGTGATTCAAAGGCTAACGAGGGGCAAATATCTGAGATTGTTTTGGGAGGTATGCTATGTTGCAGCGTTCTCAGCTACTTTCAACCTTTTAATTGAGCTTTTGTTTGCTTTCTTTAGGTGTCTTCTCAGCCCATTGTAACACCGAGGTGGCTAGTGCCAGTGAGTTACCTGACCATTTCTTAAAGAAAAAAACGAAAGCTTGTGTCATGATTAAGAAACGGGAGTTCAAGTTAAAAAATAAATTACAATAATTTTTAATAGTTTGGGAGTTCAAGTTAAATAATAAATTACAATAATTTTTAATAGTTTGAAGGTCTATAAAGTAATGTACCAGACAAAAAAATAAAGCAAACTAATTCAGCTGGAGTAAATCAGACAACATACCCTGTTAATAGTTAAACTTCATTTTTGCTGTATTGTACTGCAGGTAAATGCCATAAAATTTCTTAAAGAATTTTTGTTTAGTAAAGCCCACTCTGGAGTTCAATGAATCCTATTTTTGCCATTTATAAGTAAATCATATTGGAAAGTTAGCTTGTCTTATACTGGCTGGTGTTTGAGTTTCTTGTTTCATTCTTCCCCATTCAGACTGGACTGATTTCCAACGGGCCTTTGGGACATAATGTTGCCTTGTCTTTGAAGGCAGTGAAAGGCAGCACAGAGACCCTGATGTCCTCAGCTGCATTGACACCATCCCAGCAGACATCCGAAGTGAGGTGAGGTCTTCTCAGCTCACTCCACAAGTCTGTGTGGGCACTTTTATTGCTTCCACTGACCTAGTTACAGTGGCCATTTAGACACAATGCCTTGTTTTGCCGTGCTAGTAAACTGTAGTTCTGTCTCAGTTTATAGCATTTGAAGTATGACAAATAAACGGATGTGTGTGTATTATAATTTCACTTCAGTTTCTTCCCTTATCTGCTCACATGTTCTAATGCTAGACTAAAGTTATGGTACAGAAAAAAATTCTGAGAAATCTCTTTACAGTGTTTCAATACCTGCCAGAGGTTTGGTGGGGGTGGAGAGGGATGTTCCCCAGTTATTTCCAAGCTATAAGGGTGTCAGATAACCAAATGGTAGAAGCTTTTTCTCTTGCTATTCCATTCTGCCATGCTGATGAGGCAGAATGATGGCAGTGACAATCGGGCCTTGCAGTGATGGTACTGCTGCATTGT
The DNA here is from genome assembly GCA_013397155.1 of Irena cyanogastra. Taxonomy (NCBI): domain Eukaryota; kingdom Metazoa; phylum Chordata; class Aves; order Passeriformes; family Irenidae; genus Irena; species Irena cyanogastra. The sequence continues at coordinate 208,621 of VWZV01004079.1, forward strand.
TTCAATTTTGTTCAGTTTGGTCTTCTGCAGTTGTCCATTAGAAAGGTTTGTCTGTTGGTCTCATTAAGTTACAAGGGAAACAGCCATGAATGCTCTTTGAAACAATACTTCTCTCTTGTAATCCATCATGGCAGACCTTTTTGGAGCAGTGTATTTACAGAGCCTTATGTTTTTTTCCCCGCTTTTAGCACAGTAACTGAGGATGCTACAATAAGAACAAAATGTTTGCTCACCACTGAACTCTAGAAGAAGGAGTCTCTGAAACTCTCACCTTGTAAAAACTCAAATCTTCTAACATATCTCCAAGGGATCCTTCCAAAAGACTTGCTTGGGATCAAACTCGTGCTGAACAGGAGTCAGACAGCCAGCTGGTTTGCCAGGAACCAGGAAGAGACTTCTACATTTTTCACAATCTAACTGGAATTGCAGCCTGAACCGGGATGTAAAACCACATGCACATTTGATCTTCTCCTTCAGGAGAAGCGAAATGTCACACTGGAGCTAGGTCTGAACTGAGGAGAAGAAAACAGTTGTGCTGTGCTCGTGCTGGGTTAATAGTTCCTTACCCTGAGCTGGCTCTGGTGCTGGAAGGTGTTGCCGAGCTGTGGGGTGTGAGCACGGGGCCCCGATGGCTGTAGAATACTGAACGTCGCAGGGATGAGAAGAGCTCGCAGGGCCACCTCGTGGCCGTGCCCTGCACAGGGCTCTTCATGGTGGTCCCTGTCCCTCCCATGCAGCCAAGGACATTTTCTTCTGTGTGAATTTTCTCTCTGGTTTTCCTTCGTTTTACCAACACATACTCTCCTTTTTGGCCTTAACCCCCTTAATAATCCTTGCACACCCTATTACAGTAGCATGAAAGCCAGTCATGCTGACTGGAAAGCATGAAAATCTAGTCACATCAGTGACCAGCTACATAGACTGGATTTGAGCTACTGCTCACTGCTACCAGGAAAATGCAAATTACCTGCCAAACAGCTTGTAGCATTAGCAGAATACAGCAGAGGTCCCACATTTCACACTGATAATTTCATTTCCTTCATGATTCAAATACATGCATTTTAGACTAGAGATCTGTATGTTTTAAAAGCCAAAGCAGTGAAGGTGTGAGTGCAGCTTGCTTCAGGAACTGCTTATTGATTAGTATTGTTGTCTTCTAGGACTAGAAAAGAAAATAATTTTCTTGTTTCTCTTCATGATGTTTCTGGGTTTTTTTCCCAGATGCTGTGCTTAGGAATACTTACCAGGTATTTTTGAAGCATGAGGGTACAACTACATTAGTTTTTAACATCACTTTGAATCCTGTTCCAAGTGTCATCTAATAGTTGTATGTAGAACAAATAATAGAAAGACTAGAGTAAAAATAGGAAAAAAGGATGAAAAATTCCTGTAAGCAATTCACTTCTCTGTGAAGGAAGGTAAGAGCACACACTCACAGAGCAGGTGAAGGTCTTTGGGTGCTTAGGTGAAGTTTGGGGTACAGTGCATACAGTTCAGAGATCATTTGAGCTCTGGACAGCAGTATCATCATGTGAACCCTGGTGACATAGCCTGTGAAAAAAGTAATGAAGAGTCAGAGGAAGGAAAAACAAAGATGATGAATCCCACATCTAACAGGGAAGCACAGATGAAACAACTGTTATCATTCTGAGGAAGAGGTTTGTACATATGACTGGGGTTGGAGGGTGTTTTTTTCATAGTGCTGCTGTTTGTAGATACTTACATGCATGTGGTTATTAGAAACAAACTTAAATGTGAAAATTGGTTCTGGATCCTGTATGCACAACTTCATTTCTGCCCATTGGCTGTGTGCATGTCTCTCAAACAAAGGTTTGGACCAAACCACTATGGGTTGTGCAAGTAAGCTGGGCCCAGCAAGGCTGCTGCATTCAGACCAAGGTGTTCATGTTGCTGTCACTCTCATGCTCTTCTTTGCAAGATGCTGAATGTGTGTTAAGGGAGAAGCCACGTGGATTTTATGTGGCCCACTGCCACTTCTCAGAACCCCTGAGGCCTTAATAGAGGAATGTAGGGACCAGGAAAAGCTCGTAGGACTGACATAGCAGAGACTCTGCAGGCAGTGATTTGCAGCCATTGCCTCAAGAACCAGGATTTCAGGATAAGTGGCAGGTGCTGCAGGTGCCTCTCCAGCCAGCACCCAGAGCAGCACGCAGGCAGGTCCTGCTCCCGCACTGCCGGAGGAGCGGAGCCGCTGCCCAGGACCAGGATTCCTGCTCCCAGTAGTTCAGCTCTGTCATTGCTACTTCCAGCTGAGTATTGGCTTTTTTTATACTTTTATGTCTGAGCCTTACTGCTTATTAAAACGTAGAAGATTCCTGATTCGAATATCAAATGTCTTAGTCTGGATTAATAATGCAGTTGCCAGCAAAGTTCCTGCAGGAAAAGGGAAGCAATGGCTGCAACAGTCTGCTTTCTGCACAAAGCCAGGACTGTGTGTGGAAACTTGGCACTTGTTATTCATCTGTTTGCTCAGCAGCTGAGCTGGCATTCGCCAGCTACATGTGTTGGGTTTGTAAATAGACAGAATGCAGTAGCATTTTCTTAGGCATGTTTGATATTTGGCTCTTCCCGTTGGGTTCAGGAGCTCGGCGAACTGTCAGCTTGAATCTCTCCCAAAACTGGAATAACAGAAGTTTACAGTTTTCCAGCACTGCATGTTGAATACCACTCTTAGATTCCTCCCAAGCCATCACAGCAAATAACAAGTAAATAGCATGTAGTGAGTGTGTCCCCTAAAATCTAAATGGTTCCAAATAACCAACTGTTATTTCAGCATGGTCAGGATAGCAGTGTTTGGAGGGGAATGTTGTCATTACACACGTGCATACACACAGAGAAACTTCAAAGGGCCGAGCCTTTCCTCAATTTTCAGAGGACTAATATTTGCAACTTCCCATAAAAGTGCAAACATTTCAAGTGGTAAATTGGGAACTTGCAATATCTAATAGATTTGGGGCTACAAACCCAACTCTTCCCAGCAAAATCTGATACTTGGAGCAAATATTCACTCAATTTATTTTGATGTAGCTCACTTAGCTAACCAAATCATTGCTTATATAGGGAGCCTGGTGAGACCAAGGTGACAGGTTTGTGATCTGAACATCCTGCAGTTTGGCATCACTGTTCTGCTTTGCAGCCAGAGGTACTGTGTTACAACATGACTGCCTAACAGGTAACGTAGCATTCCTCATCACCTGCATGTTATCAAACACAAATAGGGATAATAGTTCCTACAGTTAGTGTTATAAAGTATCAGTTAATGCCTGTGTGCTACTGAGAAAAAAGGATTTTCCTACCATTGCTGTACTATTGATTGATTGGCTATAGGGTCCAAGTGTTTTCTTAAAGTCTGTTTTTTGGTATTTATTTAAAGAGATTTATAAATAAAACTTTTGTGTGAATCTGGTGTCAGGATGTTGGCAGGTCTGCCAATCACTGAAAAGCTGTAAGAGTTGACAGGAATGAATGAATGCTAAGTGATTGGGAATGCTAAGTGATTGGATGTGAAAGTAAAAGTGATTTTACTCCAGTCACATTCTGTGATTGGAGTAAAAGGTTTTATAGAAATCTTGGTGTTTATAATAACAGCATCCCAGCCCTTATCTCAAACTGATTAACCTGAGAGAGATGCATTTCAGTCTCACCCATTTAAGACCATCAGAGTCTGCACATGCTGCATGCATTTACAGGCTTAGGAAATGGCCATTAAAATGTGGGAGTTGAGGCTTCTTACACCAGAATTAAGGGAATCTCTTCTTTAATTCAGTGGTAATAGAGTGTAATGTTAGGTAAGTTACATGACATAAATTACCTACTTACCTGTTAATCAGTCATGGTTAATGAATTAGCTTGAATGTATTTGATTTTAAACTTAAATTTTTCTCATACTTTGTCAAAGCCATGTAAGACAATTTTGGACAATTTTTTGAACACAACTTCAGTAAGAAAACTTGCAGCCCTGTTACAGCAGCTCAGGTGAACAGTGCAGCTGTGTGTGGGTCTATACAAACTGTTTGCAGTCCTTGCCTGCTCTCCCTTTGTCTGCACCCTGCTCCTTCCTTCTCGTTTCATGAAGCGAAGACACACTGTTGGGATGAGCATGTCCTTCACAAACAGCACTGGATGTACTTTTCTGATTGTGAACATATTCTGGTACAATCCAAATCTACTGGTGAAGTGATAGCAGCTAGCAGCCAGCTAGCATTTAAAGCTCTATCTGGGCAATAGTGTTTCTGAGTTTAGGAAGCTGTAGTATCTATATACATATATATATATGTGTAGCTGTTAGACACTGTAATGTCACAGCTTTTAAATGCAGCTGGACAATCATAACTTTTCAACCAAAAAATAGACCAATATATACTAATGGCCTTTGGGTGACACAGGTGTGATCTGGGTGTGTTTGCTCCAGGTGTTGGCACCACAGGCAGGAGTGCAGGGCCCTCCCCGCGGTGCCGTGGCAGAGGCAGAGCTGCAGTGGCTCCGGGCAGTGCTGGCGGGGATGCGGGTGCTCAGCACAGCCCCTTCAAGCCAGGGCCCGGCTCGGTCTCACAAGGGCTCCGTGTTGCTGCTGGCCTGAGGAGCAGGCACTGCCGGCAGCGCTGCCACACCCACAGGGCCGGGAGCCACAGGATTCTCCTGCAGAATTCACCTCCTTTTTACTGCTTGGCTTGAGCACTCTGCTCCACAAACACACACACCACTCCCACCTATAGAACTGGACAAACTTATTTTTAAAGTATATAATATTTTTTTAGCTAGATTTGTTTCATTAAAGCCGCACTAACTACTGTATTTTTACTTTTTATATGTAAAGCTTGGCAATAGCTCTCAAATGTATAATTTATTTGTTGAGATTTTTATAAAACAAAGTACACCCTCTTGCTTCTGTTTCACAACACTGGTGACATATGAACTGTCTTAGGCACTGCACTGAGATCTGTATTGAAACTGTACATGGGAACAAGTAGATCTGTAGTCCACTCAACCCAGTCTTGGAATGTTTATGCTGTAGTTTTGTCTTAAATACACCATGTCAGTGCAAAAGTCTTGCAGAGTCATCTTTAAGCCCCCTGCGTTACACGGGCACAGCACTCAGAGGTGGGTCACCTGGGGCTTGGGACACCAGCTTGCTGCTCTAAACTTAGCCTGTTGTCAGTTAACGCATAACTTAGGACAGCACCAAAGCTTGCAAGTAGATGCTAAAGAATTAAATGCCTTTTTTCCAACAGAGCTGAGATTGTTCAGGAGGACTGTCAGGTCCAGTGCCTTTGAAAACCTGTCCTGAGGTGTGTGCCCAGAAGGGGAGCCCGAGCTGCCCAGTGTGGTTCCAGTGCAGGCCAGTGAACTGAGCACCCTCACTCCTGTCTCCAGCAAGGGACTGGGCTGTGTTTTCAAGTACAGCAGCACTAATGATTGTCTAAAGGAAACTGTTTGCTCCCAAGCTCTGACTTTGGTTAAATGCTAAAGAAGGCAGCAAAGGGCAACTAAGCCTTTTGATCATGTCTGTTTCTCAAAAACTACTTAGAAAGTATCAAAAGGAAGAGAAATTATTCCATCCTAATGACTAAGGTCCTAGGAAATAATTTCTCTTTTGGCATAATTTGTCATGTAGGTCAAACTGTGATCCCACTGATAAATCACTGAATTGTTCTTCAAATCCACTTACAACTCAAAACAATGAAGCCTTTAGGTTTTTCTATTATTAACTGATAAAACCTTCTTTGAATATCTGAATTTTAGAAGAAAATATTTCTGCCATTCGTACATTTTAATGTACAGAAACTTAATGTCTCTTAAAGACAGTGAGTTTGTTGAGATGTTTAGCGCTGATCAATTTGTTCCCTTATATACAATTTACGACACAACAGCGCATCTTGTGTCTCAGATGAGGTTGCCAAGAATGCTGCATCCTTTTGCTTTTGTTCCATGGACTGAATTTCTGTGAGCGTATCAGATATGTGCAAGGCTCCCTGTTTTTCAGAGACATTCTAAACAGCCAACTTCAGTGGCAGCCCCTTCAGTCCCAGCCAAAAATGGTGTGGTGTTGTTTTTTTGTTTCTAAATATTTGCCACTAGCTGGAGTAATTCCATTCATTATTTCATGCAGGCCACCACCGAGCTTTCAGATGGCAGCAGCTTTTAGTCACTCGCTTGGGCCTGGGATGAATTCTCATTAACTGCTACAGTTATGGAGAAATATCATAAGCACGTCCACAAAGGCTGTTTTGTCCCTCGCTGAAAAGGTGCCTGCAGTGGGAAAAGAGGAGTGAGGGGCTACACAACCCTTTTGGTGTAGCTGATAGCACTGGCTGAGGTTTGAAAGGGCATATGACCCAGGAAGTGTCACAGTGGTGTGAGCAAGGACTGTGTCCCTAGGTGTGGACACTGGAGGGCACCTGAAATATGGGTTGTGCAGGCCCAGAGTGGACTGAGCTGTCAGGTGTCCTGTGGGCATCTGTGGGATGCAGTCACTTCAAATCCCAACCCCCTCCCTTCCAGCTTGAGCTCACCCTTGTTTTTTGAAGACCTGGGAATGGGTCACAAGGGGAGAAAGAGCCTGCAGTGGCTTCAGCGGAGCTGCTGTAGCACAGAGCCCCACTTCAGGATCAGGGCTCTCTCCCTTGCACAGCATTGCTGGGCCAGCTGCAGCTCAGCCTCTCATGAGCCAGCCCTGAGCCCCCATCGCTCTCCTTGTGTCCTGTGCAGGGGCAAGGAACAGCAGGGCCCTTGGGGCCAGCTCGAGAGGTTTGGCATCTCCTAGGTGACGGAGTGGATGTGGTGCTGCCAGTGCTGGTGCCCCCACCTGACCTGGCACTCGGGCAGAGCCCAGGGGAGGGAAGAGGGGAGATGGGCACGCTCCGAGCTGCTTTTTCCTGCCTGTGCCAAGCCATTGCCTTTGGGCTGGCTTGTGTCCCGCCTGCGTTGGCTCTGAGTAAATGTTAAACCCTTTGTGGGGCTGCCAAAGGGAAGAGAGTTTGAGGGGGCAGGAAGAAAGGAATGGCAGAGGCTGGATGGCATTTTCCTGGGGCTCTTGCACATCCCCAGGATACCGCTACCTGCCAGGAGGCCTTCGCGTGACTTGGAAAAATCACTGGTTTAGCGTTGCCCTTTCCAGTTAAATTTCCTTCCCTTGTCAATCCTAGATAAAAGGCTGTATGTTACGGCAGCTCTCAGGATAATGCCAAAACACACATGTCAGTCAGCACGAGGAAAACAAGCTGCTGATTTAAGACTGCAGTGCTGAGTACATGCTCAGCTGAGCTGCTGTATTGATGTCCCTTCCAAACAAACCTCCTCAAATTGGGAAATTCTTGGTCTTGGAGGAGAAATTCAAAGCCTGGGCAGCCCTCGAAGCCAGCTGAAGTGCCGGGAAATGGCTGGGGCTTGCAGAATCGTGTTCCTTGGTCAGAAAGGTAAGTTCTTTGTTCAGTTAGAAAATACACGTATTTTAGACTCATAAAGGTGAACATGAGCACACAGTGATAGGAAAAGGAGCAGGCTTTATTCACATGGCAGTGTACAGTCCTCTCTGTTTCCAGGTAAGAGTCATGGATGGTCCAAATAACTTAAGTAGCTTTTGCAAATCCATCTATAATTTTCCTATTGAATTCACATGACAATTACTTGTGAAGAGATGATGAAAGTATTTGTAAATATTCTTGAAATCTGTAAATTACTTGAAAGTCACTATTCCTATGAAACTTTTGAAAAGTGAACTTTTCAAATACTTGGAAGTATTAACTTCCACTTTCAGGTGATTTCAGATACCAGCAGCTCTTACAGACAGCTGATGTTCTGTCAGAAGGCTGGTATTTAGTAACTTCTATGGAAATAAATGCTTTGAATGCTGGACAATATTACCTCGCAAAACAAGCACTTTTTCTTTTCAGCAAAGAAAAACCATATATGAACTCAGAATTCACTACTACAGAGGGGAAATGTGTAACAAGTACTATGTAGGGTGATAAAAGAGAGATGGAGTTGGAAAAGCAGAAATCTCTTTAGGGCTAAAACATGAGTTACCAGTGAAAACAGCCCATGCTTTGTGCCTTGTCCTCTTTCTGTTCCCTCCCCACCGCACTGTGGGAAATTAAACCCTTTTGATTCTGTGTTCAGTCATTAAAGCCAACACTCCTTTGGGACATCCTTTGTTCTTACAGGTATAATGCCCTTCCTCTGGTCCTTGCTGATGATTTCCAGGGGGGCACTCATTGTTTCACTTCCTCAGGTTATATACCATCCTTGAATATCTTCTAGAATTCAGTTGCTGATTTGTCTGTTGGGTTCCTTTGTTTTAGGCCATCTCATGTTGCAAATATATTGTGCAAGGAACACTCAAGAATTTAGAATCTTAGGGAACATTCCTATTAAGACTAATTGAAACCCTCAAATGTGACTGTATTTCTCTCTTACAAAACAAGCAAGCTTTGCCTCTGAAATGCCTTCTTGTGGAGCCAATATGGGTTACTGCAGTTCTTATTTTCAAGGGAGCATTGGCCATTGCAATTTGAAAGGGTATGAAGTGACCATGAGAAAAGTAACAAAAAGAGCAGCACTCCAACAAGCTTCTCTCAGAAATCACAACTTACATGTAAGTTGTGACTTAAATATATGTCGGGTTTTGTTAACATTGTAAAAAATCTGTTCACAGCAAGTATGAGAGGTTTAATTATTTTTTTTCCCCAGCATGCTGATAGGAAGTTGAAGACAGTTGCAAGCAGTTGGTTTTCCACCTACTGCCACGGTGGTGGAAATTTATTCCTTCACTTTGCAAGCAAAGCAATCACAAGCAATCAAACTCCATTTGCCTGAAGGAGATCTCAGAGAAGCTGGACAAAGGTTTGCCCCCAACGAGCAGCAAAGTGTTGGTACTGCTGATCTCACCCCCCGTGGCCACACACCCACAGTCAGGTCTCTCCTCTTCACCCACAGCCTGAGCAGCAGCAAAATCCTCTCCTGAACATGCCAACAGATGGAGAGAGTTGTCCTTGGACAAACAGCTCCTGTCTCTGTTTGAGCCTAGTCCTGCCTCTGAAGTGGTCTGGAAGGCAGGGAATTCTGCTGGCTCCAGGGGCAGGCTGAAGGTTTTCATTTCGATGGCGTTGCTCCGTTCCGTGGGCTGTGGGTGGAAGTAGCTGCAGAAGCCAGAGTGCCTTGGGATGGGCACCAGCTGGGGATGGTCCTTCTGCTCACTCTGGCAGTGGCTGGGGAATGTATCAGTGAAACCAGAGGTAGTTTGGAAATCTGCACCAATTCCTAAGATGCAGTGATACATTTTAGGAGAAAAGTTTCCCTTTGCAGTACTACTAAGCTTCTTCCATGTCTGCGTATGGAAATGATACTTCCAGAGGTCATCATTAGGGCTGGAATTTGAAATCCCTCCACCAAAAATCAGCATAGAGTCTTTGCAGACTATTGAAGCATGACCTACCACTGGAGGAGGTCCTTGGCTGAAGGTAAGAGAAACCAGCAGTTAAGGGGAGACCAACAAGAAACTTAGCGCTGATTTTAGCTTCTGTTTTCCTTTTGACTCAGAAGGATGACTGCTGAACAGCTGCATTGGGATATCAAAATTACACTGCTGACAGCTGCATCAACGCCTTGCCAACAGCTCTCCTGAGCAAAGCCAACTGGAGCCCCAGAGATGGCAGCAGCACTGCATCCTGATTGAACAATCCCTACAACTACCAAGAGGGCATCGTCTCCCTCTCCACCCGCATGCAGTATCAAAGAGTAAGATTAATTCTGTTACTCTGCTCTTTTAGTGTGACAAATAGAATAGTTTACCTTGTTCTGATGCTGGACCAGCTGCTGCTTCCAAAGTCCCACCTCCACAAGTCCCTCTGTTCGGTGAGCCCCATCAGCCCCCCAAAGAGGTACATGGCTGTGTGATAAACCACTGCCGAGTGGCCGTGCCGCGCTCCGGGACCACTGCTGGGACAGGGGCTGGAGACACACAACCACTTCCTCGTATCTGAAACAAAAATACTGACTTATAGATGGATCAAATTTACCCTGACTATTTGAGAAAAGATTTGCTTCCCGGAGGAGGTGACTATTCAGTTGGAGAATAAGGGTTTCTGCTCTAAGCTTATTATGCGTTAACAGTTTAAATTCTGACACTGAAAAAGTGCATTTAAAAAAATCAGTTTTGAAATAAACTTTTAATGAAAATGTCAGATGCTGTGTGACAGATGCCATGGAAATTTTATTTACAGAGCAGTTTTTTCCTACAGCTTTGTCAGTTCATTGACTCTGACACAGAAAGATACTTTCCTGGCTGTTAGAGGGGAAAAAATCAGTCAACAAAAACATTAATTCATTAATGTGTACGCTTATTCTCCCTGTGAGGGTAGGAAGGATGAGATAAAGCCATCATTTGTTTCAAAATAGTGACAGAATGGCCATCAGAGAACAAGTTATGCATTTAGGAAATCTCTGGGAATCATCTGGTTTGCAATAATCAGACTAGTAATGACTATGCTAAGAAACTATCTCCTGTCAGGTTTGACTCCCTGTGGTCAGTTGGAGATTTGAGATCAAAAGATGGCATTAACAGGCTGAAATCAAGGTACCTGCTGGATCTCAAAGTTTTTAGTAACCCTTGAAGAATTTTAGTGAATAGTAAAAAACCATTCTCCCTGATTTTCAGCTGTAAAACTGGCAAATACTGCAAAATGTATTCCAGTGTAATAGTCTAATTAATTTCAGCCAGCAATTAATTAAATTGACAGAATTTATCACTAAATGTTGTCAAAGAGAAGCCAAAACTAACTTAGAGCATTTCTACTGGCAAGAATTTTATTAGCAGAGCAAGCTCTCCTGCTGCAGTTATTTTACACTGGATCAAAACCTTATCCTGCTTTTTTAACTTACCAAAATGGAATTCCCAAAACTCCTGAGAAATGCCCTTGATGCCAAAGTATCCCCCATAGATGTACATGCTGGAATGGTACACGACTGCACTGTGACCTTTTCTGTTAGCTGGTGCAGAGCTCTAGAACAGTTCAAAAATAAGACAAAAACCTATAAAGTCATTTCAGCAGCAATGTCTATCTTGGAAATACACCTTTTTTTTTCCCCCACAAATGACTCTGCAGTCCCAAACTTTCTCTTGACTCCTCCATCAAGCAAAGGTGACCAGAGTGGTAACTGTGTCACATTTTTCGGTGTAATTTCAAGGTATAGAAGCATTGTGAAGTTAGAAGCAGCAAAAGAGGAGTGATTCTTAATGTGTAGTGATACAAAACCAATCTCAAAAGACCAAGCCATAAAGGCTTGCACTCAGGTTTCAATTAGAAGTAGCAGTAACTTGGTGTGTCCACGTGTTCACACTGAAGAATTGAAAAATGCTGCAGCACTTCACGTTCCAAAATGTATTAGCGTGGCTGCCAATCTGTTTTCACAACCCTACTTCTGAAAGCACAGGCTTCAAGGCTTCACGTATGGTTGCAATAGCCCATTTAAAATTAGTTTTCTTGATAAGGATTTCAGAGAAGCAGAAGCAGAGGAGAGGACTTAACTTCTTATATAGGACTTAAAATTTAAAAGCAGTATTTTTAAACATTGTTTTGAAGAAGGAAAAAGCCTTAAGTTATTGAAAGTGCAAAGAAATAAAGTATAGCCACATGTCTCTGAAGAGATGAGATTGGAACTGTTTGGGGGAACATATTTCAAAGCAATCTGTTTAATCAACAAAGCAACAGGCATTTGATTCACACATTCCCCACTTCCTGGCTCCTTACCTCCGTCTCTGCTGGTTCGTTGCAGCTCTCTGTCCATCTTGCGGAATCTGGGGATTGAGTTAATAAAGCGCAGTTTAGATCCCGCACCACAAGGGGACACTCCTCCCACAGTAATTGTTCAAATCACACAGCTCATTTTCAAGGAAGTCTCGTCCTGGTGTTTTCTACTGACAAGGCTGAAGAAATCCCACTCAGACAGCAGCACCGAGAGACTTGCAGGAGACACAGGTCGAACAGTTACCTTTATCCTTATCTGATACAGAATGACACAGGTGCCACACTGTATTCCTGTTTCCTAAAGCTAAACTTCATAATGCAGAAGTAACCTGTGATTTTCATCATTTTCTGAACTTGTAAGAATCCCAGATTTCCCTATGGATGTATGACTCCTGCTTACCACATACACCTTACTATGGCAGACTTATTCTTTCTTGTCCTTTTTTATAGGTCCCCTAAATAGCCCTCAAATAACAGCCAGCAATCACAGATCTGGGATGACCATGAAGGAGAGGAAATATCAGATAACCCAGCACCAGAGGTACAATGAGAAATCAGTGTAGGCTTTCATTACTTAAAGCTATTCTTCCAAAAGATGTTAAATAATAACTATGAAACAGCTAGACACACGACCAATGTTGAGTAACTCATTTCCAATTTCCACTGGTAAGTACTGTGAGTAATAAGATGCTTTCTCCTTTAAAATATGTTCTGAGGCTTTTCTTTCTTCCAGCAGATTATCTCAGACAACTGGTAGAAAACACAAAGGAAGGACTGAAAAAGCCTCATTGACTTAAGGTTACATAGTGAAGTAGCAAAAGAAGCCAGGAAACTTAAATCTTGGTCTGGACACAAGATTTACTGGCTCAAAAAGAACTGAGCCTGTCTCTCCCCCCTCCTGATCTGACATCAAAATAGCAGCCATTTCTGTACACAGGATTTCCAAAGGGCAAATCCCTGGTGTATGACATTGCTATTAAATTCAAATGCTGCACTGTTTTTATTAGAATACACACTTAAGAAATCTCAAATGTTTGTTCTTAGGAGAAAAAAAATCTCTGTTATAAAATGTTGATGTTAGTTTCCCACCTTATTTAATTATATTTGATTTCTCTTGCTCTAGCTTGTGTTTCTTCAGTAAAAGTACAAAATGAGATATACTTCACTGATCTACTTTCTTCCATAAAAGCTTGTTTTTTAAAATATATGTGGCATAAAAAATAAAAATTAAATAATACATGAATTATCAGGACTTACGATCAAATAATAAACTTAAGAAGGAGAGAGGGAGGAATTTAAATTCTGAGACCTTAAAATACATAAAAATTTCCCATAAAATACTCTCTTAATTGAAGTAAGACCTGCATCTCTGATAGCTTAACAGCCTAATTTTGAGGGGAAAATATGCACACAGTTTTATACACATTACTTGTTGTAAAGCTTAGGGAAGGCTCTGTTACAAGCAGCAGAAAACAGTTTGCTGTTTTCTCATTATTTATTTTTGCCTATGGACTTGGAATGTCCCATGGAAACGACTGGCTATTGTGTATCATACCAATGTCATATATCCAGAGAGGAGTTCTTGCTTGTGTGAAAGCAGAATCCACCATCCCACCAAAAATATACAGGCTGCCCTGCAAAATGCACAAATATTTGTCACTTACAAAAAGGCATATAGCATGAAAATATTTTGAAAACAATCCTTAAATGCATAGGAAGCTATCAGCAAAATATAGTTAACAGTAGGATGATCTTTTAACAATTAATCCCAAAAAGCCACCAACTTTTAATTATTCTTTCTTTATTCTCTCCCAGTGGGAAGCCCTGAAGAACATTCTGCTGTTAATGGGGACAGCATTTCAGAACCACTCGTTCCTTGTCAGTCTGGGCACCTTCAGGACTGGGAATCTGGAGCTCTCTCGAGGCATTGCTCAGGTATATTGGATTATGCATGTTTAGAGAAATATTTCATTGATATCCTAAATTCTGTCTTCCCTTCAGAGGCAGCACTGTAATTCTTACTTTCCTTTACTCCCAGCCAGTTCCTACTCCCCGCGAGTTCTGTAGTGAATGTTTTCATGCCATAGCTGATCATGCAAATGAATTCAGAGCAACTGTTACAACTACACGGATAAGTCAGAGAAAGTGCTGCCAGGGTCTTTATCTGGTATTGCTGCTACTTATTGAACACTGACTGAGGAAACCAGAGGGCTGCTGCAGAGCTGAATTACTGTCACTCTGTTCAGAAAGATTTCCAAACATTAGTACAGCTACATCCAGAACTTCAACAACACAAAAATACTTTCTGGGCATAGTATTTCAGTACATAATAACCTATGGCATTTTATTGCACTGTATAGTAGGAAATAAAATGTTGGGATATAGACAATATAATCTTGGTCTATTACCTTATAAGCCACCATTGAATGTCCTTCCAGTTCTTCTGGACCGTCTCTTGAGCAATCCAACATTTCCCATTCATTTTTCACTATAAACCAAAGCTGAAGTTAAGACAGTGGTGCACCCAACACATAAACAGTAGAGAAAAGGTGGGCTTCGAATGTGGCTGTCCTGCTTAAAATGAAGTGTTTTGTCATCTTTCCTCTGTTAAAGATTAAATATATGCATTTTTCTGTTTAGCAAATTTAAATGTAATAGTTACATTTAAATATAATAATTGTTACTGCTTGTATTTTAATTGTTACCTATGTAAAATCTGGACAATTCCATAAGCATGAACTCCAGCACAATTCTGTTTTATTCCAGTAACAACTGAACAGGGAAAACCATACATCAAGTCAAAAAATGCAAAGGCTTATATTTGATAGTGCATTGATACTACAAACCTACAAGGTATTGTATTCACATGCTCCCTTTGTGCCCTTTTTTATACATGAACTATTGCTGTGTTAGAGAGTCAGGAAAGCTCATTGATATCCCTTGCTAGAACTAGGATATTTTAAATGACTCAGAATTTCTGGTCGAGAGGAAAAAAAAACCAAAAACAAAAGGAACTGAACTGAAATGAAATCAAAACTTTGTGGGACACTTGCAAGAGGAGCAAACACCCTCCCATCTGCCCAATGAACAAAAATGAACATCCAGCCCCGTGATGGACAGGCTTTAAACGAGGATAATCTGTAAAGCACGGAGCATCCTCAATTCCATGATGACTGGATGCAGAATCGCTTTAATCCTGACATACAAGAGAGGGGCCAGCTCACCTGTGTGGTATCTCCAGAAGTCCCTCAGCGTGGTGCTGCCGTGCCCTCCATAGAGATAAACAAAGCCCCTGCAAACGGCACAGGCGTGTTTGTATCGGTCACAGGGACGCGGCTGCTGCGCCTCGGCCGCTTCCCGCGCTCCGCGGGCGGCTCTTCCTTTCATGCTGATAACCAGGATCTCATCCAAGGATCAACTTGTAAAGGGCAGCCATGTCAGACGAGGGTCCCAAATTATCGGGGACAGGGCCTAAACCCTGTTTGGTCTGCAAAAAGACAAAAAAAGAAAAAAAAAAAATCTGTACCTTATGATAAAATGTTATTGTGCTTTCTTTTCAATCCCATCAAAAGCAACATTGGACAACTTTGTCCATCCATGATAATACACTAACTTGAGTAAAGCACCTGAAATTCTGACTCAGATTCTTATACCAGTGAGGTTGGAACAGGAACATTCCTGGAGCTGAACGTTTTCAAGGAATATCAGTGAACTAAAATCAGTGAAGCTCCAGCAAACTTCATTTACAATACCAGGGCTTGGTCTTTTTTCACAACTAAAAGAGAACTTTAGACAAACCTGTACTAAAAAAAACTTTAGAAAGAATGAATATTACAGATAGAAGTAATGCATTAGCAGTTGTCCAGAGTTTGTTTAGACTTTTATCTGTAAACCTGCTGAAATGAAGATGCATCTGGAAAAAAAGACACCAGCCCTTCCCATGCCACAAGATGTCACTGTGTTCTGTGAAGACATAAGTACCAGGAAAACATTATTTTATTAATTCTCTTCAAAACAGTGACTTATTTTAACATAGATTATTTTACAAAGCAACAAAGCACACCCAAAAAAAAAAACCCAGCACTAATCAAATTTTGGAATTTGTGCTGATAATGTGTCTGAGGTGGCACGTCACCAAATGAGGTGACAAAGCCATCCAATTCCATGAATTTTCAGTGGGAGCCAGATTCCAGCTGCACTGAGAACCCAGGATGGAAATCAATAGGGAAGAGTCATTTACCTAACAGTAATGTGTAAGTCCAGAGCAAGCTGCACTTAACTTGAGGAAGAACAAAGACTACAGCAAAACCAGCCAGATACAAAAGCTAGTTATATTTCATATTAATATGAAGTTATTGTACCTAACTTAATTTATCATCTGATTAATCTCTAAAATTTACCCTTTTTAGGACTGGAATATATTCAGTGACAAAGAGATGCTAGACAATCTCTTGAAGCATATTCAGACAAGATTAACTACTTCAATTTTGTTTCGTTTTTTTATGCAAACCATATTGTAAGCTATTACTGTAGAAACTGAAGTATATTCTTTGTATGTTTTCTCTGAAGGAATACAAAGATGGGTGGTACTCACTAAGAGTGCATTTGTCATGTCCAGGGAGATTAGCAGATATGAAGTAATGACACATTATAGGTGTGTAAGTCCATAATGCTTTCTGGCATCCCACTGAAAAGGGAAAAGCAGCTGAAGGCATGAAAAAGGGATTATCTCCCTAACTCTACAAAGCTTCTGAGCAACCACAGCTAAATCATTCACTTCCACAGCTAAATGGGGACAGTCACTTCCTTACTACAACACTTCAAATTTGCTGATGCAGTGCAGGGTAACAGTGCCAAGGTATTACTGCTATTGATATCATTAACTCTGAAAAGGGTGATAGGTTACTAATACTTTACAAAGGTGAAACAGGCTTGTCCCCTTGCTGTTTGTGGCTTTTTTCTCAGTTATAAAGCTACTTATCTTCTTCCTACGTATTTCTGCTTGTTTTTCTTCCTCCAAGCCTTGCCTCCTATTGTACAAACATTCAGAGATGATGATCTGATTTCATATAACAGATTAACAACAAAGTCCTGTCCAGTTGTTGTCTAGCCCAGCTGAACTCTTGCAAGGCAGCTGAGCAGGATGGGAAGCAAAAGGCCAAGCTGGGATGAACTGAATGGGGGTCTCCTCCCAGCCACACCTTTTGAGCATTGGCTGACCCTTGTGAATCTTGGCCCTTTACTCTCAGCTGAAGCATTCTTGGAAGCAGACCTACAATCTCTAACTATCAGTTAACTGTTCCACTTCAGCATTGGGGAAAAAAACCCCACCAAGTTAATAATGAATCTTGCCTTTCATCATTGGTATTTTAAACTGCAAACTTGACTCCCAGATTGCCTGTCTAATAGAACCCAACCCACTAGAGTTCATCTACTGTCAGCCTTAGCAGTCCCATTTCCAAAGAAAAGCTGCTCCTCTCCTGAGAACGATGTCACCGAGCCTTGTCCTCCGTGTCCTGCACCTCTGACCTCAGCTTCAACTTGATACAATATCAGTTATCCAATAGGAAGCTCTGACTTCAGAAAAAAAATCCAGAAAACAACTCTGAACATTTTTATTCAATTTTTTTTCCCCAAAACAGCTGTAGCACACACAAAAATGTCTGCTGCTCTCCGAAGTCTTCTGCCATTCCATTCTAAAAATAGCTCCTGTGCAATCAATCCCAATTGTTAAAGAGCTGGAGGAGCTGAGTTGAGGGCCTGGAGAGCTGCAATTAGTGCAGTAACTATAGCACTGAGTGTGTATCAATTAATGGCACCCCACTACTGTTTCATAATACAAATAATTCAGGAAATGTAGCAAGACAGGAATTATTTCAGGAAATGTAGTTTATATGTTCATTATATAATTATTTATATTTCTGATAGATGTGGTTTCTCAGACAAATGATTTATTTATTTAAAGTATTGCTTAAATAGATCTTCATTAAAGCTTTTTTCTATCTCGGCCCCTTGATTCATTTCCATCTGTTTTCAATACACTCAGAAAAGTTTCATTTTAAAAATTATCAAGCTTTTTGGAATATAATGAGAGATGAAACCACTCACATGGGGAGGGGCCCAAGTAGGAAATCTTATTCTGTTTTGGGGCTTTTTTGTGAATGACCCAGTTTTCTGAACTCAAGTTTCCAGGCAGAACACTGCATTTTCTCACTCGGCAACTTGGTGTTTTACTGCTCTTCAAAAATAATAACTGATCTTCCCATTTGTACTTATCCTAGAAACCTTGGCTCTAGAGGTGGTTTTATTGTAAGTCTTATTCTAATGGGACTGCCTGCATGAATGAGGAAACTCTGGAGACTTGCAAGGCCCTTACAAGGTTTTATAAACAAACCCAGCTTGTGCAGAATAGAGAAAAAGGCACTTTTTTTTAGTATATCATGATTACTTGCAATGCTTCACTATGCATGATAAATTTAGTATTCTCTGGTTTGCGATTTTATTTTTTCCTAAACTCAAGATAACCTGAACTGTTTCTGCGGTGGGTTTTTTGTTGTTGTTTTGGCTTGGTTCTGGGTTTGTTTGTTTTGGAGGGGTTTTTTGTTTGGGTTTGGGGTTTTTTTGTTCTCTTTTTCTTTTCTTTTTTTTTTTTTTTGGTTTGGTTCTTTTTCAAAATACAGGAAGTAATTTTCAGAGATGCTCAGCTTCAGAGTTGCAACCTGAAAGTGTGAATGGCTCTAGGACCATTTGGTGTCTGTGACAATTCTGTATTATTAGCATTCTGAACTGAAATAAGGGCCTGGCTTTGCCACGTGTTATAAAACATGCAACTGCCCCATGACTGAGCTTACAAGTGCAGGAGTCAAGACAAAAGGAAGGGAACAGAAAGAGGTATTGCTTCTTACAGGGAGAAGCTGAAGGACAGAAAGAGGCTTTGTAAAATGACAAATCAAAGCAGAAGACACGGCTCCATCCTGATTTCAGGGTTCAGAAGAAAGACAGGTTCTTTCAAGTAAAACAATAACAACCCTGTTGTCTGAATAAAGCTTAGAGCAGACATACTAAAAACTGACAGAAAAACTGGGAGGCTTTTATTTGAGTAACTCCTAGATGAATTTTAACAGATTTAGGGCAGTATTCATAAACATTATCACTGCTGTATCTCAGTGCTTCAAAATGCTTTTTGACATGAACAGGTATTTTAAAGGGGGCAATACTTCTGAAAGAGCATATATTACAGTTTCTATAATATGTTCTATGTTACAAAACATATAATTACAGTTTCTATAGGCGGTAAGGCTCTGTATGTAACTGCTCCTGCTGGAGAGAGCAGTGCCACAGCACCGAGGGCATTGGCACCTTCACTGCACAACAGATGAGAACATCATCGATCTCTCCCAGAGAAGTCTCACTGCCTGTTTCTGGAGCTCTGCAGGCAAGATATTGCTTTTCTTTAATTCAAATCATATTAATATTAAAGCTTTAATTTTAGAAGTTCCTAATAAATTTATGTTTGTGTATAATTCCAAAATTAAAATTTGCAAATTGACATTATTAATATATTGTCTTTAGGTTTTTTCTAGAAGCTTTCACCCAGAAATGAAAACCCTTTAGTCATTAGTGTTTTGTAGCACTATTTCATCTCTGTTACAAAGTGAACTCTTAAGTAGTAATAAATTAACTTATTACATATATGCAGTTGTATTTTCTGTATGCTAGATATATTTCATATTTTAAGTAAAAAAAATACAAAAATACAAACTTGGTTTAGAATAATACAGTAAATATTTAATCTATTTCCCAAATATGGTGGATGAGGAAATATCTGGAAAAAAGAAATTCAGTATTTAACATATTTCTGGGGTTGTTATATAGACTTCTAGCATATAAATCAGGAAATTGCCTTTTCCACTGTATTTAAATATGTTTTATGGTACGATGAAAGTGAATACATTTTTACTACCTTAGTTTCCTTAGTAAATTAAAATTTCATTTGCTGGGGATTTTTTGTTTGGTTTTTGTTTGTTAGTTGTTTGATAGGTTTGGGTTTTTTTTTAAGAATGGGGGTTTTTTTATAAACTAAAAATTAGAATATATAGTTTTGATTAGTAGATCTCCCCAGGTAATCTGTTAATTACAATTTACATTTGCAGTTAATCATTTAACTGCATCTCAATTTTGAATGAAGTTTCTGAGAAAGAGCTTCCCTAAATACACATCCATGGGTGGCCAAGTATAGCATGTTATGGATATATAAATCCAGGGCAGCAGCCATGTCTGATCAAAAGTTTATGCTCATAATCAGTGTGTGTATGAGTTTTATTTATTTATGGTCCTTAATAGGATATTTACTTCAGGAACCTAATCTGCTTTTCAAATCTTATTTAGGGTCCTGTTGGTGACTCCACCCATAGGCAGAACTCAGTCTCTGTTGTGGTCTCAGCACCTAGATTGAATGGACACCCTGACTGTGAAGCGTTGCTGCAGCAAGGTGACTCTTCAGAAACTACCAGAGACAAACAGGTGATTTTGATTCTTCTAGGTATGACAGAGGCAGGAAATACAGTTCCCGGTCCTCAGACTTTATAGTAAAAGAAATGAGAAATTCCCACCATGTTCGCAGGGCAGTCTTAAGATGTATTTGGCCTTTTACCCTTTCCTTGGAAGTAATTTGTACTGTCACCATTGGAGCAGATCATTTCGATGCACAGGTCATCACCCTTCCCCCAGAAACAGCAGATCTCAGTGTTCCTAGAAGCCATCATTTAGGGATTTCACAAAAACTAACTAGCTGGATTCTTTCAAGATACAGTAGTAGGCAGGTGCCCTGGAGATTGAATGTAATAAATCTGTCCTTAAGTGTGACTGAATGCATCTTCTTGACAGCTTGTGACCTGCTGCTGAAGTAACTTCAAAATACTTTGTTTCCTAAAGGAGACTCTACTCACACTAATTCACAAAATTTTCTAGGTTAGGAAGAAAAACTCTGGTTCACAAAGGAGTCAGTGGCAGCTCAGCCTGAGTACTCTCCTCAGGCACAAATTAAGGCACTAGAGTATATACCTGACAGCTAAGAGTATCAGTGAAAAACTATTATCTTCCATTAAGAACAAAAACTATGCATTGAATTTTACTTTGATGTTCTTCATATCCCCTAACTGTGGAAAAGAAGCATCTAATAAAACACTCAGTCAGACTTAAAACTTAATGCCACACTTCATGGAAGAAAGACATTGTGTTTTTCTTGTTCCCTGACATTTTGCCCTTAGACAAACATGCAGCAATGAGATAGAGAAGACATATGAGGTTATGAGAATAGCAGAAGCTGTAGCTTGAAGAAATATGAAGGAGAAAAGAGAGGGCATTTGGCAATGAGAATAATAAAAAGTTCCAGCTGGCAGATACTAAAACATCCAGATACCCTGTTAGAATCAGTATGAATTTAGATTATTCTGTATGGGAGAAATCATGAGAGACTTGTGTGAGAAAATCTCAGATGGCACAACTGGAATGACTGTCAGTCATGACTGGAGAAAAAGCTGATTACAAAAAGATCTTTTATAGGGAGATGAATTTACACCATCAGGTGAAAGATGGTTGCATAAAAACATTACATAATTGCATAGCTGGAATAGATTGCATAGAGAGGAATAGCTTCATTTTAGTCTGGCAAGGAAAATAAAGGTGTCAGCTGACAAACAGTAATAATAACTGTGATGGTTCACTATGACTTTGATGCCAACAGTTACTGGGCTGCACCACCAAATGGGAAAAAAACCAAACCCACATCATTTCAATATATAAAAGAGACAGAAAGCATATGAGTAACTTTACGCATACACATTGTCGCTCCAAATTCAAATGGAATTACTCATGTGAATAAAACCAGTGATATGCATGAGCCTGCACAATGTAGCCTAGATACCAGAGCAAAAGAAGGACCAACTCTTTTGTCAGAAACCTGAAAAAATGTTTTGCAAGCTGTTTTCATATTCAGACTCCAAATGACAGGGTCCGTTTTGGACTGGAGTCCAGTCTTCTGAAAAATTCTCACTCCCAGCTGACATGGTCCAGTATTCATCCCAAGCCAGATGCACTTTGGCTTGGGTTTTGGATGGTTGCATTTCTTTGTTTGTCTTTTGCTCGATAGAAGGCATTTTGTGCTTTATGCTCTTTGACTGTGGAAAAGGGAATGAGCAAAAAGAGGGTGGTGAATCTCCTAAACTGGAAGCAGGCAGCAAGAGCTCTGGCAATTCCTACCACAGACCTCCTGCGCAGCATCGCGGAAGCGGCAGGTCCCTGTCCCCAGCGGTCTCCTGGCTGCTGAGCGCTGACGGCGCTTCCTTCCTTTCATGCGCTTTGTTTCTTTTCGTACCTTTTGAGTGAAAGCGACTTTGTGCACAGCTGCACGCAGCCCCGCTGTCCAGCAGTACCGCGGTGTGCACGGCCAGGCTGTGCCGGCGTTCCTGGGCTGCTGGGTGTGCATGAGCGCTGCTCAGCGCCCTCACCGCCTTCCCCCAGCGCCCCTTCTCCCCCTGGAGCTCGGGCGCTGCTCCTCGGCGGGCCCCGGGCTGGCTCTGGCTGCTGTAGGTGGCCCCGCTCGCGGGCAGGCCTCAGCGCCCTCTCCTCCGACCCCCACTACGGCTGGGCTCGTCCCCACAGAGACGGGGGCAAGGAAAAGAAAAGAGGGAAAAACACTCTCGTGAGCCGGCATGTGGCAGAGGTGCACCAAGCCCGGCCGCGCCCGCTGCCGCCCCTCAGGTCCGCCCCAGGCACCCCGCCCCAGGCACTCAGCCCAGAGGGGCAGCACGGAGATTCCCGTCCCGCATGGCCGGGAGCCCGCGGCAGCGACCCCCGCCTCCCTGGGGCAGCAGCCGGGCGCCCCCGCCCTCCCCCGGCCTTACCCTCCNCTCGGGGCCGAGCGGGCGGGGGCTGGGCCTCGTCCGTGTCCCTGCGCCCGGGGCACGGCCGCACCGGCGCCGCGGCGGGGAGGCTAAGCCGAGGATGCGCGGAGTGCCGCGGGCTGTGTTCCTTACGGGGGAACGTCTCGTGGTCGTTATCTGCCCTGTTAGTCGCGGGGAAGGTGCAAAATATCGTTTCTGGCCTGAACGCAGCCAAAACCAAACATCTCTATAACTTGTGGGATTTTTTTCTGTGGTAGCGGCGGTGGGAAGGGCGAGGACGGAGGGCGGTGTTTGTTGGTGTGCTCCGTTTCGAGCCCTTTCAAGTCAGCGTTTAGCCCAAAGATCCCTTTGCACGCTTTTCAGTGAGCCGCAGCCCCAGCGCTTGCTTGGACTTGTGTCCTTGGCTTTCCGTTCGGCTGCCACCGGCTCGGTTTTTCGCCTGTTTCTCGTTTACAGCTACATAAGGCTTCAGAAAACAGGAATGAAACTCCCCCACCCACACGTGCATCTATTTTCCATGCTGACATATTTCCCTGCTTTGAGGCGGAGGCTAA
The DNA here is from genome assembly GCA_013397155.1 of Irena cyanogastra. NCBI lineage: Eukaryota > Metazoa > Chordata > Aves > Passeriformes > Irenidae > Irena > Irena cyanogastra. The sequence goes on from VWZV01004079.1 coordinate 231,844, forward strand.
AGCTTTCCCCTTAGTATTGTTCCTAAAAAAGAGCTACTTAGCTAGCTGCAAGTGAAGGTCAACAGATAGATCCAGTCCATAGCAATGCAAAGCATATGATCTGGACTATATAAATAATGTAAATATATTTGATTTTAATATGTATAATATATTCGACTGTAGTAGTGATGTATGCTTCTGAATTTTTTTCGTTCTAGGACTCAGGTGTTACTGAGAGGCCAGTCCAGAGCTACAGTGCAGCAATTTCTCCAGCCTTAATTGTGTTCTCCTAGGAATTAAAAAAAACCAACAACCCAACAACAAAACCCAAACCCCAAACCAAACCCACACAGATTTCATAAAAAGAACTCTGAGATCATTAACTAACATTTGGAAGTCCCTCAAATTAACATGCGTGAAGGACTGTGGCCAAACTCCCACTGGCTCCCATAAAAGCAGTAATCAGTCCTTCAAGTAAGATTCTCCACAAAATAACACCCAGAAGCCCCTGCAGAAAGGATTGCCAATCTCACCATCTGACTAGATTAAAAACAGCAGTAACAATGTGATAATTGACAGAAGAAACTTCCCTGACAAGGAATGAATCAGTGTTTATTTTTAGCCTTTCCCTCAAAATGCTTTATTTAAATGAAAGATTAGCTAATTATTTCCGTCCTTTTATTGTCCACACTAGAAACAGGAGGTGGCAGATCTGCACTTGTCTTTGGCTTTTCCTTTGAGGTCTGCACCCTGGAAGGGTGAGATTTTGCCAGTTGTCTTTTCATTTCCAGTCTGATCAAATATGAACAGTATGAAGGTTTCACTGAATTTAGACACCCCCCAATCAATTTTTTTCCGGAGTAGAAAGCCCCAGCAAAGGCGTCAGGAAATGTAAATTGGGACTGTGTCCATATCCCACCTTTGCTCCAAAGCTTCTCTTGCCAGCAAGTCATTAATCCTGCAACTGCCCACTGCAGCCTTTTGCCTTGACAGAGTGCTTGCATTCCAAGAAGATAATTTCCTTTCCCTGCATACAGAAGCCAGCAGTAAAATTTTATCTAGGAGAAAGCAGCTTACCTAAGAAAAGACTGGCAAAATATTTGTTCAGTTTTTTTTGACAAATGTGAGGAAATTGTATCGATCCCACAGACACCAAGTAAAATCTGTGTTTCTGTTAATAAGCATTTGGGTTCTGCTTTTTTTTGAAGGGAGGACTTATTTTTTCTGAATTTTTTTTCTTCTTACATTTTTTTCTGATTTTTAAAAAAATTTTGAATGAATTGTGGATTGCAGCATGTGCTTCAAAATTAGAAAATTAATCAAACTGCTTTGAAAATGTCTGAGGATAATTTTTTTTGTTGTTCTTGACTTAACTGCTGTGGAATTAAGACATAGAAATTACTCATTGTTTCATTCCACCACATATCTATAATATGATTGCTACAAAGCACACAAAGAGCTGATTTACCAGTCTCTCACTTTCCATATTTCAAAGCAATTGTACCACGCTAAATTCGTAAGTCAAATCACATTAATTTTAGTCCTGGAGAATGAGTCTCATTTTCAGCATTTGAGTCTTTATTCTTCAATGCAAAATGTTTGTGTATATTTTCTTTTCCACACTTGTTAATATTTCATACAATTTTGAATATGACTACTTCGGCTAGACCAATTCTAGGTAAAGTAGTTTATTTGTACTAATTTAGTGTATGCTTTTTCATTCTTGAACAGAGTGAAATGTGAAGCAGAAGTAAATGGTCATAAAGATAGTGTGAAATTCTCAATTTTATGTGCACCCCTGTGATCTCTTTCAGAAGTTAGACGGAGAAACTTCACTGTTGTTTTGCTCTTAGGAGCAGCCTGAACCTTCAGCATCTCATTTCACATGTTACTGCAAAAGATGCATCAAAATGTAATTTTTCCTAGAAAGAAAAGTATTGTTTTTCCTGTTTCTGCATCTCCTAAAGAAACCTGGCAGAAACAGCTCCTCATGGGGATGAGTTCTGCCATGCAAGTATTAAGGGCAGTGGTGCCTCCACAACCCCAGATAACTTAATTCCTATTTTGAAGATGCCTGTAATGCTAATGGGAACATGGTATGAACTTATTTAATCTGTGGGCAATCAAGCCAAAGAAATCCTTGAATCATTCATAATCATTCCTATGCATCTGCATTCCAAGAGATACAGGTAAGTACAAAGGAAAGCATTACAGATGGGGGGAGGGTGAAACAGAATAAGACAGATCAGTACAACTGGCATGAAATACATGGGGTTTTAACTAGAATTTATTTTATTGGCTACAGGCCAAGTCCCAAAAATAAGTGTTTAGAGCAGGATTTGAGCTCCTAAGTCTAAAACAGAGATGGTGGAAAAACCCCAGTGAGCTGTGTCTGACCTTGCATCACACCTAGATTCCCAAACCACGTTTCCTGTTTATACAGAAGCTATATTCTGCTGTATAGAGCTTCTCTGTGTGCCTAGATCTGCACCAGTTCAACAAGGCTAAGCAGCTTGGCTTTTTCATATCTCAGCTCAATCAGGAACTAAAAGCTTTGTGTTGCTTCGTTCAGTTCCCCAGAGAGGCTCAGTTCAAGAGGTAATCCTCAAACCCCTCTAACAGATGCCAACCAGAGTCTTCACAACTGGAGCTGTACCTGTTCCCTCTAAAAGACATTTCTATGATCTACTAGAGCAGGTAAAGCATTTATCCAGGAAGTGGAAGGTCTGAGTTCAGGGCCTGTTCTTTGCAGATCAGAGATGCCAGTAGCCATATTGATGTCTGGGTCTGTAAGTATTCGCATGAAACCAGCCTCAAAGCTTGATCACTCACAGTCTCAACTCCATCTCCTGCACAGGGCACTCCAGAGCAGGTGGTGAAGCTCTGTACAAGGATGCTTAAATGAGCACTGATGTGTTCCTCTCGCATCTGACTATCGCCATGCCAGCAGAGGGGGCTGAAAAGTAGCTGAGATGCAGCGTTAGGATGACAGTAGTACCTCCGAATAGAGCGGTGCCAGGGGCCTCCCCCTTCAGCCTCTTCCTGCTCTTAAGGAAGCAAAAATCTACATTCATTGTCTAAACTATTTCAATATGGAAAGCTGTTAAAAAAAAAAAAAAGAAAAAGATAAGCTGTCAATTTTTTAACAGAAATGTTCCTCTCAGTCTAGCAATAGCCACTCGGGGGTTTGAATTTGCAGCTAACAGGTTGGTGGATATAAGCAGCACTGGCTACTGGTCAACTCTTCGGGAATGCCTTCAGCGAATACAGGTTTGGGAATTACCACTGGATGGCAATCTTGTGCCACAGAGGCCGTAACCACGTGTGATTTTATTTGGCTGCAAACAGACGTTTTTTAAAGACTGAGAACCAAGTCCACTTCTTCCAAATACCATCATAAATTTAGAGTTACTGTATGTAAGGCATTTAGTTTAATTTAGAGTTGTATCAGCGTAACTGGGACAAGAATATGAACCCGATATTGAGAAGTGATATTTTGACTGTTAATTCAATCGATAAAGTTTCGAACAATTTATGAGATATAAATACAAGGAGCAAGAATAGGGGCTCTGGCCATGAAAGACCAAGAGCACCCAGCATTGGTTCTTCTGTGCTGTTACAATCTACACTAAATTCTAATCACCAACCTTTAATGCCTTGTCACAAGCCAGTGGTTTTACCTTTAAGACTGCTGTATTATACACAGTATTCTTTAAAGGTACGGGAAAGTTCTACTATGGCTGGCTTAAAACAAGAAGTTACCTTAGTTCTGAAAGCCAACATTTGAAGTCTTTGTTTTAAGGTTTTCAGTCTATGTATTTAAAATGTTTGAAGAGTGTTTCAATAATTTCTAATCCCAAATATTATGTTTTTATTTTGAAATATTTGAATAATGTTTCGTTTTTTTCACATTGAATAATCTGTAATAATTCGGTAAAAGTCACCATTTTTTAGAAAGTATTTAGGTTTTTTACGTATTTTTCCTTTCTGAAAAGGAATCAATTTTGGACTAAATCTATATTGTTAAAAATTGGTGATTTTTTTCAGCTCTCTAGTGGATAGAATCCTATTCACAATAACTCTTTAGCAAAGATAACCCATTTGGTTTAATGTTTTGTATACTTGTTGTGTATCAATGGGGTGTATGGGAGAACACCTGGAAATTTCTGCAAGTGCATTTGAACACCAGGGAAATATCTTCCTTACATTTGTGCTTCTGCTCTGTTGGCACAGATGGTGACACCTCTCTCCCATTAAGAGCGTCCGTTCCCCAGCCCCAGACTGCACAGTACTCTAAACATTAGGAATATCTGACAAGTTCAAGATCTCATTCAGTAAAGTCATCTTCTCTACCTTCACTTTCACCAAAACTATCACAAGAGCTGGTAAGCAATTTAAGCTGAGGTGTTTTCTATTTTGGGGCTGGTAGCATATCTCTGGTTTCAGCCAGGGAAGGAAGTGCTCAGGGTGTTTTATCACAGCCAGCTCCTGTGATTTACTTGGCATAACTGGAAGACAGAAACTATGTAAATATGGTCTAAAGCTTATTCTTGGGAAATGCATAGTTCCATGGACTTGGGATCTTTCATGTATATTTCTGGTTATTCCTTGCTGTCACTTCAGTTCTCTATTTGTAGTATGAGAATAATAACCCACAAATTCTGTGATGCTTGACAGAAGAGTTCCTTCCATGGGCTAAACGTACTCAGAGGCAAAGCTGTCAGGCTCAGAGTAAGAATGTTTCAGCACACCTTTCCTTCCCTCCCTGGTTTTCAATTCTAAATTAAGAATTGACTGTAATGGCTGAATAACACAGCAACTTGAATCTATTCAGAAAATAGGCTGGAAACTATTTTCTTCTCACATTTCTGCCTTTCCATCTTTACACTTGATGCTGGGATTTAGAGCATTCCTAGTTGACAGGATAGTCTGCAATTCTCTTATAAAGAATCTGTACCTTATCCACTTTGGTGTATGTACGCTTTCCATTCATGGAATAGCTGATAGTTAATTTATTTTTTAAAAATCTATTTTATGGCAATTCCCCAGGGCTATGTTATTTTTTGTGGTTTCTATGTACTAGCTATTGTAGATATTGGTAGTTGGGAGAGATGCTCTTAAGGAAAAGCTCTAGGTAGCATAAGTGGAGAACTGAGATCCAGGGAAATAAAGTGATTCGCCCAAGGTCACATGCAAGTTTTGTGGCAGTGTTAATCTTCCTGATCTGATTATCTAAGGCATGTAGGCACCAATGCATATTTAGGTGCATGTATCAGCCACAGGAATGCTAAACTGAAGAAGTTAGTTTGGAAAAAGAAAGGGGAAAAAAAGAATAAAAGGCATGCTTGGCACTGCTTGAAGACTTTGCAAGAAATTTCTACTTTCCCATTCTTTGAATACTTTGGAAATATATAAACTCTTGAGTTCTGCATTTTAAGATGTTGTTTCAAGCTGGAATAGCATCTGTTAAATGCAGTTAAGAAACATCTGTTTTTACATTCCTGGAACCCTGAGCTGAGGCAGCCGTTTTCCTGTCAGCTCTGCTGTGGAGCAAAACTGGTTCAATAGGTCATTCTGTTCTCTCCATTTCTTAGTTCTCAGTTTCCTATTAAAAAGATAGCCAACAACATGAGTAAGCAGGAGGGGAAAGGAGATTCTGTGTAATGCCTGTGGAAAAAAACCCATTGAGTTAGATAACTGGTGAGAGCAGAGCTATTAAGCATTGGAAAGAACACCAGGGATTATGTGGAGCTGTAAGATTTATTAGCCCCCAAATAGTTTATCTTTCATCAGTGGAAATAACAATCTGATACAAATCCCACTGAAAACAAAACAACAGTTGACATTGGTCACTGGGCTCTGGATTTGGCCCTCTCTGGTATTGCTGATGGATGGCCTGGTGGAAACTGGTCACCAGTACACAATATATTGGTTGCAAGTGTTGTTAGCTCTGATCTGAACGACTCCAGATTGGATGCAGCTATCAGAGCACCAGCAATGGTTGTATATAACCATCTTTTCATCCATCACCCACTCCAGTGGAGTTAATCTGAGAACATCTGGGAGGGAGAATCAGAAGAGTTCAAAGGCCTCCAGTAGAGAAGACCAAAAGCATGTTGTGTAGGTTTAAGTTCTTATGTTCCCAGCTCTCCATGCTTTTACTATGCTTTGGACAAACAAATACGTTGTTGAGAACTGCATATTTTTTTCCCTTCATCTTTTGAGAATAGGATCAAGACTCATAAAGGCATTTAGCTGCTTATGCTCCCCCTGAAATAATCAGACATTAAAAGCATGAATAACATAGAGATTGTGCACCATGATCTGATATTTAATTAGCAATGAAAATCTGTATCATTCAGTCAGTGGCATTAAACTTAGGTAACAAGTACACTGAGTTGGCAGAATCCTCTATATGTATCCTTACTGAAAAATGACAGCACTCCTGTTTTGAAAACAACTGGAAAAGGACATGTTGTGACCTTCTGTCATGAACCTTTTGGTGACGTAAAAAAGCCAACAGGCCATTGGAGTCCTGTTTCTTATAGGGATATAATTTGGCATCATTCACATGACTTAAAAAGCAAAACTAATCCAGAGGAAGGGTTTCTTCTTTTTTTTCCTTAGATGTGACCTTTCCCTTCCACTTTGTGAATTTAAAATACCAAGGAAGTGAGTGAGTCCTAATCTGAGGAAGAGTTTCCAAAACAGAATTGGAGATGCAGCACTTTCTGTGGCAGGGTCTTGCAAAATGCTGATGATATAAATTAACTGATGGGGGTCAGGAAACTGGTGAAAGGCAGATAGGGTGCAGGAAGGGAAAAAGGAGTTCTACAGCTAGTGAGCAGTTGCAAGCAGCTTCCTGACACTATTTACTTGGTGAAACATTTTGTTTCCTCCAGAGCAGTGTTTGGCTTTGCTTTCATCACTGCCAGTGTAAGTCAAATGCTGTTATTTGTGCCATGTCTGGCTTACATTGCCCATTGCCCAGCATTCACAGTCTGATACTGACGTGATCGTTCCCTGGCTGGACTGGAGTTATCTAAATCTACATGGTGATATGTTCCTTCCAAACCCTAACTAGACTACAGACAAATTTATGGTTTCATTAAATAAGATCTAGTCTGACTGCCACAAGAGACTATGCCATTTTACTTCATGAATGGCAAAAAAATAATAACGTGTATATGGAAAATGCTGTTTCAATGTATAGTTTGGAATGGAATAATGCAGTTTACTCTGTGATGCCTGGGTTTCTAGTCCATTTTCTTCACTGCTATCTTCATCTGCTTTCTTCAGTCTCATCTGATTTTTGTATTTGCAATTTATGCATTTCTTTGTGCAAATGAGGAGGCTCAGATTGAATATTAGGAATTTCTTCACTGAATGAGTTTTTAAGTTGGAGCAGTTTGTCCAGGGAAGTGGTGGAGTCACCATCCCTGGAAGTGTTCAAAAAACAGGTAGGCATGGCACTTTTGAATGTGGTTTAGTGGGCATGGCCATACTTGTTTGAAGGCTGCACTTGGTGATCTTGGAGGCCTTTTCCAACCTTGATGATTCTTAATTTTGTAATTTATCTGAACACAGGTACTGTTGTTGTCTGTTTGGAGCACCAATATCTGGAACTGCTGTGACTTACAGAATCACACTCAGTGGTGTGATTCAAACGACCAGCACCTGTCACAGAAAACTCCTGCACGATGTGAACACAAACGGGCTGCTGCACTGCTCGATTTCCACCTTAGTCCTGCTTTTCCTCTTGGATTGTCTCCTATCTGGAACTCTACGTAGGAACGAGGGACATCTAGTGGCTCAACAGAACATAGCAAAGGAATATGTTCTGCCCCAAAAGGTACATGGCTGTGCAAAGAAGATGGTTCAGTGAAAATTAAGCTAAAGACTATCTCAGTGGTTGAAATGTAATTTTAATATATGTAATTCCTTTAGCTAAGAGGTAAATTATGTGTGATGAATTTTATTTTTGTGTTTCCATCTTCTTTGAAAAGGTAGGCTTGGCTTTGAAACTTACACAGGTTAAATGTGTTTGGTACTTAATTTCAGGAGGACAGAACATCCTCTTGCATTAGGAGGAGCTGATATATAGGATATGTGGATAAGAAACAAAAGCAAATCACACAACACAGTCTTTTTTTATCTCCTAAATGAACAAATTTATTTTATGCATGGCAATTCAGGATGTCTTTAATTAGACTAGGTGATACCTGATAGCTTTCAATGACAAGAAATAAATGTGAAGAGCAGTTAAATGGAACCTTTTTCTTTCTCTGCAGTGTGTTTCCTATTTTAATATTTAAATAATGAGTTTCTTTAACAAGTAACCCACTCTGAGTCATGTTTTCCTCTCTCCCTTTTGTTCTTATCCTAACTAGTAATTGCTTGTCATCCCAATAGCTTTTATTACAAAAGATGAGGTGCACTTAAGAGAAGCAAAAATATCTGCATTGAATTATACACTGGTTTTGTATTGTGAGCCCATCTGTGCTAAGTTTGCCATTTTGTCTTTTTCTAGTCTGTACAAAAAGTCTGGATGAAGTCTATTATGATGCTCAGACTAGGGCAGTGTCTGACCTCTCAACCTGCAATAACTAACACTGAGAGACCAGTGTCAGGTAGTCAAGGGTGTGATCTCTGAATGTGTCTTGTTCTCATCCTAACCCCACCAAAAAAAAAAAAAAAAAACCAAACAAATTCCATTGATGCTGACAGAGCTGGAGTATTTTGGCTGGGGCATATGACTAAGGAAGGCAGCCTACCTATAAAGAGGGAGGCTTCTCTGCAAATGAGAGCAAATCATTGCCAAATATTAAGACAGATAATCATAGAGCAACAGGAGGCATTCTGTCTCACCTGAAATGCTGATAAAACCTGGAAGCCATGGGAGTGAGAGTAGACTGAGAAAAGACGAATGACTTGTTATTTTGCAAAGATGTGTAACTTGGGAACTTTTAAAAAAGAGTGATGATAAAGAAAATCCTTTTCTAACCAAGAGGATTTTGTCTTCCCTTTCCCCTCTAAACAGACTAAACTAGAAGCTTGTAGGCATTAGTAGTTAAACTAAGGAAATAATGAATAAGTAAGCAAATGACTCTCCCAGTCCAGTTCCATGTGAAGCCTCTCTGAAGACCCTCTGCTAGGGGTCAGGGAGGGATTTTCAGCCTATGTGTGTGCCATTAAAACAATATAGGGACAGTTATTTTAAAGTTGCTCAGATTGCATTAGGAGCTCAGAACTGAAAAACTGAGTCCAGTGGTTTGGGCTGGTGTTGCTGGTGGTTGTTATTGGTTATTGTTTCACCAAGATAACACTGGAAGCAGGAACTATATTAATGCCCTACAATTAATAAGTAGTGGAGAGAACATGGCAGCAGAATGATCTTATAATCATTAAGATTAATTAAAATATTTCTTTACAGCAGGGTATTAGCAGCCTTTATTTGTGTGATTGAATTTGCAGGTTTTAAGCTCCTGAAGTTTTAGCTGAACCAAGAGGCACAAAGTTATGTTGTTGAGGTTCCATTTATCTCCAGTTTTGTTTCAACAGTAGTTCATCGTAGAGAGTAGTTGCAATGAAGAGAGCTTTGAAAGGTTTCCATTTGGATCTCTAGTGAAGGCTACATTTAGGATGTGAACATGGATATACCATGTTGCTGGCAACATTCAAACCAGTATTAGGAAAATGTGAGCTGAAGTTGGTTTAGCTGACAAATAATTCTTTCTATTTCAGAAACTTCTGGGGAAGAATGGCAAAGCCAAGGTACACCTGACAATATATATGAACTATCCTTATGCCAGTGTGGTCAATGACCAGAATGAAGAAAAAGAAGCAGACTGCCTTTTTAATGAATATTTATTAAATGTGGACTTCTTAAATCTCTACTTACCTTTACCACTGTGAGACTCTGGTTACCACATTACCACTTTACTGATTAATAGGGCAGTGCAAAATGAACCTAGAGTTACATGAGTTTTAGAGTGAATAATTTTCCTTGTGAAAAGATCTAGGAAAAAATAACAGTCCTGTACTGAGCCCAGATGTGGTGAAAAGAGCATGTTTTGGGGAAAGGTTGGAGTATGCCTTGGACAGATTTTGAGCAGAAAGGGTAAACGGGAGAGCTGAGACTCAGCACCTGACATCCTTCACACATTAGGTCTGTTGCAGTGCTGGAAATCAGCCTAGGACTCCTCTGCTCTTACTTCTGTTGATGTAGGAATGCCAAAAAAGCTGTGACTTCTCCACTCAGGCTTCCATTCCTACTGTCCTGGTGCTTTGCCCCTGGCCCTGTGCAGGGATGGGTACGTATTTACTGACTAATACAGGCACACACAAATTTCCATTGACTAATCTTCCTCTGGCAGGGTGAATCATCATATAGAAAAGGTTGTTTCTGCTTGTTCTTTGTTCAGACTGAATCCAGTCAGAGTTCCAAAAAGGCCAGGCCAGTACCTTCAACACCTATGACCATCTCTGCTCTCCCATAGTAACGGAGGGAAGCTTTGAGAGATGTCTGCAGCTTCAAGATTTCTGAAGGGAAAGATCTCCCTTGGAAACTACTTTGAAAGGAGCTGGCAAAGTTCCTGGTAAGAACTTAGCCTTTTCTCCATCTGTCAAAACAAGGCCTAATCCTTCCCTGCTTCACAAGAGTCTTGGGAGGAATCATCAGCTAACATGTTTAAATCACTAAAAGTGATTTCCTATTATAAATCACCTAGGCTTTGGTTCTTATGAACACAAACTCATCTCACCCTTCTTAAAGATCTTCTCTCTATTTTCACACATCTGTATTCTTCTTTGAATTCTGCTATTGCAAAGCGCAATTGCTGCTAGCATTGCTTTTATACACCTGAGAGACTAGATAACAATCACACTGTGTTTTGCTGAACAATTAAATAATCAGCAAAAGAAAATAATTATTCTTCAATTTCTGTTCTCCTTTTTATCAGTATTGGAAAATGCTTCCTACCTCATATTGCTGACTACTAAAATTTCTCATCACTGCTCCAACTCCTTGGTATTGCTATGAAAAATAATATCTGCATATATTTATAAAGCATTTTTTTAGTCCAGCAGTCTTTAAGAGAATTAACTGTGATTGAAATTGGAGTTATCTATAAACAGTGCCCTGTATAAATATTATGTGTTGCCTATATTTGCATGCTGCAGGACCTGTAGCTTTCTTCAAAAAGGCAACTTTCTCTGGAACAGAACAGCAGTAGACCAAAGGATCAGCACTGTTTTAAATGTGAAGTGTACTATCCAACTGGAATTGCACAGGGAGCCAAGACAGCAAAACACTCTGGAAGCTCCTGCAATCAACTTCATGCCAGAACTGGCAAGATATTTTTAGCTATGACACACTCTTGAGGATTTATTTAGGGTTGTAAGAGGTACCCAAATGTGGGGGTGGTGACCACTTCAGTTATGGTCCTGCCTTGCCATCATCCAAGTTCTCCCACACATGACCTTGCCTGACCTGTGAAGCAGTCCTTGCATTTTTCCCTCACTGCCATGATTCCTTTTACTCCTGCTCATCAGTGTCTCTCCTACTATAAATGTAAAATCTTGGCTTTTCCTCATTTCCCCATGCTATAAATCCCTTCCTCCTCTTTCCCAAGCTCAAAACTACTTTCCTGTCCAGGTTTTCTACCAGATGCTGTCTGTTAGCATAAGGAAACCTCCCAGACTTATATATGTACAGAGGAACATGAATTACACTTCATATGGACTTCACAGTGAGGGTGGTCAAACCCTTAAACAGGATGCCTAGGGAGATTGGAATGTCCACTCTTGCAGATATTCACACCTGGACCAGGCAAAGTGCTAAGCAACCTGACCTAACTTTGAAGCTCTGTTTTTAGTGGGTAAAGGATGGGGTTATCTCCAGTGATTCTTTTTAATCAAAATTATTTCATAATTCTAATTAAATCTTGAAGAAAAAGAGGAAGAGGGAGAACACACAAGAATCTAACAAAAATATGGTTTTCTGGCAAGAAGGAAAAGGAATACAACAAAACAAAACAGAGCTGTGCACAGTTATCCAGCTTTTCATGCTCACAAGGAAGTAACTCAGGATGCAATCAGAGAGAAGTTAAAATCTGCAGAGAACTAAGAGGAGAAGTAACACCAGTGTGTCTACAGTTAACCAAGGCTTACTTCATCTGTTTGACCTCAAAGTCTTGTTAGAAATGTGTGTGTTGTCTTCAGAATATTGTCCTCTGAAATATTCCAAGGCACCATCTGTTTTATTTGCTGCAGATTCAGAGTAGGAGCATGATGCAGGTAGTACCCACCTCCTCAGAGCTCGGGTTGAGCAATGACCCAGGTGCTGCAGCCAGATGTTCACTGGAGATTAACCCCCTTGGGGCTGCAGAAGAGTAGGAGCACATCAGAGGTGCTCCTGCCCCCTTCATGGCAAGCAGCAGTTCCAGCTCCCTTGTATGAACACTTCAAAGGTATGGTTTGCAGTCCAGTATGTGAATACATTAAATGTCCAAATCAAATCCAGAGCTGTGACAAGTCTTTGCTCTTCTAGGAAATCTTCTCAAATCCAGGTGATCACCTATATAGGTTTCATAGTACTACTAAAAATTAAGGTGAGAGCAGAGAAACAAAAATATACATGTAAACTCTATCACAGTTTTTTAGAAGGACTTCTCAAATTCTACAAAAATTGATGTGTTAGTGATCTTAAATCACATTCCTCCAACTCATAAACAACTTGAGAAGTCATTGCCCCCAGATCCTTCATTCCAGAGTACAAGTAGTTAAAAAGTCCCCAGAATATTTATGAAGAAAATGGTTCTGTGCTCTGGTTTATTTTACTACTGCTGCTGGTTTATTTGGGAGATGCATCACCACCAGATAAACAAGCATTGATAATACCAGCATCTGTTTAATAAATATTATAAAGTATTGTTCTTCCCTTATCCTCTTAAATAGAACAAGTTCCTGAAATTGAAAGTCCACTAACAAAAGGCACAAATAGAACAAGAAATCTGGCAGCAAAATATTTCTTATTTAACAATAGAGCTGCAAGAGCAACACCCTGGTGTGCAGCTCAGTAGAAAGGTACTGACAAATACTGAAACATAAAATGCCTGATCCCTAACCTGATTTAATATTATAAGGGTCCTCCAAATCCCAGCCATTAAACTAAAAGCCAATACAGGAGCTTGAAAATTATGATAAACTGTAATGTATCACTCATGGGTGGCCTTAATGTTGAGTCTGGGATGAGTTGCATGAACAAAAATCACTGGAAATTTTTAATACAAAAAGAAGAAAGGCAGGCACAATGACCACCATAATAGAGAATGTAGCAATTCCTAACACAGCATTAAAATGTTGCTTGCTTGAAATCTGGGCTAAATTTTCCTATGAGTGTGTTTTATGGAATTATAACAGAAACAAAATTACCCTGACAACTTGAAAGAAAAATAAATGGTTTAGTAAACGAATTGATAAAGCTGGAAAGGACAGAGAAGCTTCCAGGCATGCAAATGCTGCTTCAGATCTGAAATAAAACCAGAAAACTTCAAAGCTAAATCCAGGTAAAGAACAATTGTGCTGACTTAGGAGATCTGCTTTGCTTCAAATGTTTATTGATTTCTTTTTTAAAAGCTGTACACAATGACCTGAGAAATACATTTATAGTAATATATCCCTGCAGATGGATTATTTCTGAAGCAGACTTGCAATTAGAAAAGGATCTAAGGAGTAAAACTTAACCCTGCAAATCTGCACAAAATCACTTTGACTTCCCATAAGATTTAAAAACCTGCTTACATTGCTTTAGAAAATATTAATTGGATTCCTGAATCACTTAGATGCTTTAGAAGATTTTACTTTTGCTGAGAAAGGTAATAAACAAGGCAGGATACTGCCAAGGAGTGGATACATGTGAGTCCCTGTTCCTTACACAGACCCAGCTGTGTTGGGCCTGAGTGTATTTCCCTCAACAGAGCTGGTAACAAGCTCGAGGCTTGAGCTCTGACAAAGGCAGCAGCAAGCATTGCTCTGAGGTGGCTCAGTTGTAATAGGTTTCCTAGGCTAGTCCTACTAATGATGCAAACATAGTTTTCTAAGTTTGTGATTTTTATTTATTGAAACTTTTCACTGGAAAAAGGTGGGAAAGATTAATTAGAAAAGTAATTTTCTCTTATTGGCCATTTAGGATTTTTAAGCTGTTACTTTTTAAATTATCTACAACAGTTTTCTTTTTTTAGAACTAGTGCATGATATCATATCCTGAGCCCTTCCCTTTTCTTGTAACTTTCTGAGGCACTAGGAGGAGTCCAGACACAGTCATCATGTGGATTGGCCTGTAAAACTGCAGTGGAGCTCCTTCTGCCACCTCCTGCCTGCCTAATTCATACTCCTTAAGAAACTGCTGCTCTAGGACGAACGATCTTTTCAGCACAGTGAGTATCAGCTGAGAAAGCAACCGATTTATCCAGCTTGTAAAGTTGCATTAGAGAACAATCACTGCTCTCTGTATTTACATTTATGTGCAGTTTGGGACACAAAAGTAAAAGGAAAGCTTGCTGTCAGTATTTGACACTGAAGCAGAGAAGGGAGTTCTCTAGCCCAGCCGGGGTGAGAAAAGGAACAGCAGCAGCATGGGAGGCTCTCAATGTGCAGAGATCAAATTAAAGGTGTGGGCTAGGTGTAGAAAAGCTACATGTATTGTGCCAGGCAACATACCTATTTGCTGTGGATGGACAGACAGACAGGAAAAAAGCAGCTGCTAAAATGTATGTACAAGTAGCTCTACTAATGCTGGATGACAAGCACTTCTTGTTTATTCTTAATCTGGTTTTGTATAAGGAATGTAGTAGTACTAGCTAGTAATAAGCAAAATAAAAGGAGAATAAAAGAAATACTTGTCTTCAGTAATCTTCACTCATCCCTAAAGCATGCAGGCCAAGTAAACATTTGCAGTGAGTCATTGACTCTTTTTATTATAACTATAACCTGTGGTGGTGTTACTGCTGCATTTTTCCATCTTGGTCTGTAGCTCTGAAATGCAGAGCTAAAGGCTCTGCTACCATTGGTGGAGGGCCTAAGGTTTTGTATAGATGTCTCTGACATAATAATTTAGTAGAAACTAGGTAAAGATATAAATAATAAATTTATGATTATGATTTATTATTATATTTAATATAGGCATGAGTAAGATAGTATCATCCATGTTTCACTGTGTAAAAAATGTTATCATGAAAGTAAATAAGTTACATATATTTATAGCTACCAAATGAACTTATTTATTAACCTAGAAAGTTGCTTTTAAAAGGATAGAGCATCTGCATTTTCCTGTGTCTGTTGTCCTCGTAGAATACCAAGCACTGACTTCATTCCAAGGTTGTAAAGGACTTATGACCATGCTTTACATAAAGGCCTCAATTTAGGATTAGATGAAACCAACAGAAAGCAGCAGTGATATTTTTGCGAATGCTTAAGATAACAATAACTGTCTTCAAAAAAGTCCTTGGTGATGTGAGAAACTATACAGGAAACACATAACCTCTGCATATGTCATTGATGACATTACTTTGTGCTTTTACTTTGCTCACTGTGGTTTTGATCAGCTCCTTTGTGGGGTCACAGCACAGTGTTAGTAAAAAACATTGCTTTTTGTTGTCTGCTAAACTGCACTGTGAGGTAAAAACTCCTCTTCAGTTAAAAAATTGCTGATGTAGTTAGTTTTCTGATAGAACAAATCTGACATTTTCTAAAATATGGCTAAGAGTAGCAGGATGCTGAAGATGTGCTGTATGCTGCTCAGCCTCAGTAGCATGGAGATTGCTGTACCAGAGATAGCCAACAGAACACCTCCTACAGGGTTCTGCCTCTCACAGTGACCTGTATCAGCTGCTTCTGATCCAGCTGCAGTCCAGGGAGATCAGCTGTCAAATAGGCTTCACAGGTGATGTTTTTACATGCCTACCAATTAGTACTTTTACACATCTGACAGTTAATAATTGTCTTGTACCATGCAATGTGAGGGATTTGTAATTCTTTCATTTAATAGAATATCATAGTGGATGTTCATGTTTCCGTAGAAATGTTTGTTTCTTGAATTCACTGAGATCTTGGTTGCAATAAAGTTGAGTTCAGTAAAAATTCTGTTTTAAAAAAACATTATGTCCTTTCTCTATATTTAAATCACTGCCATTCACTTCCATTAGATGTAAACATGTTTATACATCATGGAAAAAACTCACCTTGGTATTTCAGTTGTGTAATCTACTGAAGAATAATGTTTTATTTTTATTCCTAATTTAGTTTGGTCTGTCTAGTTTGTGGCAATGATTTTTTTCAACTTATAAACTTATTTCAAAGGCTTCACTCACAGTTTTAGAATTCTAGAATATGTGATGTAGACAGGCCACTAGGTTACCCAGTTGCCCTAGATGAAGCCATGCTGAATATCTCAAATCTCCTCCCTGTCCCACGTGTCCTTTCCTGATTTCTTACACCTGGCTATTGAGAGCTCTTGCACTCTATAGAAAATGTCTTGGTCTGCCAGCTCTGTTTTGCTCCTTTTCCTCTGAGAACAGTTTATCGAGGGGTCCTTTTGCTAACTCCTTGAAGAGCTGGAATTTTTTTTTTTTTTTTACTAGAATTCAGGGGCCTGACTTTACTCTCCGCCTAACCCGTATCCCCAGGGACTGCAAACTCCACCAGTGTGTGATCACAGCAGCCCAGGCTTCTGCCAATATTGATCTCACCAATTAGCTCACTTGTGTTGCTGACCAACAGGTCCACTAGTTAATTATTTTGTTGTCATGCTTTAGAAATCCAAAGAAAAGAATGACTCAAATGAAAGAGATGTATATTTTCCTTTACAGAAACTATCTGATTCTGCTCTTGTATCCTGTTTATATACGTCTTCAAAAATAAATTTTCCAGCACCTTGCATTCAAGAAATGTTAGGTGCATAGCAAATGTTTAATTAAGTAATCCCACACAGCACTTGTGAGGCAGGCTCCTTCATTTTACAGGTGAGACAGAGTGAGGCAGTAAATTAAGTGACTTGCTTAATATCACACAGTGAGTCAGTGCTAATGCTTAAAATAGACTTTGTCTTCTGGTTCTTTTCCCTGTATTTTAATCATTAAAATAGACTTAACTCTAAAGTTGAATGAGCTCCTTAGTCTATTAAAATACTTGTTCTCAATTTCATGTTGCAGTATTATGTTTTAATCACCTAAGCAATACTGAAATATTTCTGAAAGTTTTCCCTGCTTAGGATCTTTTTGTCTTTCTTGTTCAGATATTGCTCCAGGTTATCAGCTCAATATGTTTTGTTTACAGTGATCTTGAACTTCAAAAATATAATCTAGCAGATCTCCACCAAAAAAAAAAAAAAAAGGAATGCACTTTAAAAATGCCCTTAAAACTCACAGCAATCTTCTTCAGTCAATGTAATGTTTTTCATACTCTCATGAGTATAGGGTTGTTTCACTTAGTAATACCCATAGCTTTAATTAATGGAGCAATCTAAAGTTATTGGCCCAGAGAAAGCAAAAGATAGACTGCTGGTTGTGCTGTCATGACTAAATGAAAATGTATCCTGAAGCACAAAAGAGCAACAGCATGTTAAGAAATATGTGCTTAGAAGTGTAGTTCTGAACTACATGCTGGGTCATCTCTGAATAAACTGGTAGAGAAAGAGAAGCCATCCTTGCAGACCTGTTTAAATGAACAGTACCCATGTTCAGGCTAATGAAATGCTCCAGCAGCTTTAGGGCTTTCCTGAGCACAGTCCACAGATTTGTTTATATTGATGGGACATACATATTTTTTTCCAGTCCTTGCCATGTTACCGGTTTAATAGTGTTCTTCAGCATAGGATAGAAAAAATGGCCAAGAAAATATGTACATAGGTATAAGACTTAAAGTGACTCAGGAAAGAGGAATGAAGAAAGAATATTACCATGGCTTCCTCCCTATTAAACCTGAGTACAGACATAGCTGTCTGTTACATAGCCTCATACAATACTTTATATCATACAATATTTTTAGTGTGGGTGAGACAAGCAGCAAAGGCTGTGGTCAGCTCCAAGATTTTTATAAAGACTTTTGCTACACATAATGAATTTACATTTTACATTGTGGTGTAGACAGACTTACAACTCAATTGAAATTTAACAACAAAATACCTTAAAAATTCAACTGCTTCATTGCTGAATGCAAATAAAGCTCCTAGGTGGCAGAATCAGTCAGTAAGCATTGGCATGTTATATTTATAGAAACAACTCTAAAGTAATTTAACGTGTTGTACTTGTAAAGAAGATTGTCACATCTTGCCTACTGAATTACAGGCTAGACAGAATGTGTCAGGTAAGATGTCAAGCAGATGTTCCAAGAAGGACATTCTGCTTCCTCTCTAGGGTCAATACTTCTAGTTTACCATGTAGTTTTCCTTTGGGGTTTATCTACTTCTTAAAATGCTAACTATGAGCATATTTTGCACTTTGCCACTTGGGCTATGTCATCAGTGATCAGCTGTCCAAGACCCATCAGAGTACCACTCCAAATTTGCTTTTGGTTTTTGCTAGAGATTAAGAGATTTTTCTCAGAGACTTCAGAAAATGTCCTGATGCCAAGTGATGAGCAGTTTGCAAGACAGCACTGTGTCTGTATACCACTATCAGGGACAGAGATTCTGCCTTTCAAAGGGTTTTTAAAAAGCAGGCAGGAGTTGTTCAGTACAAATTGGGCAAAGAAGACAATTTTGTGACTTTTATAGACTTTGAAACTAAACCCAAGAAAGCAATGCAAATAACTGGCGTTTTTTTGGTAGCTCTTCATTTATGTCTCTTTTTATCTGTAGTTATTATTAACCCCTTAAGTGCAATGGTAATAGTGTTTGAGAAGTTGAAAATGTTAACCAAACATTAGACAATATTTGTGAAAAACAGGGTTCAAAATAAGATGCCCAGGTGTTCTCTTCCTGATTGGGAATAGGGAAAAGAATCAGGTCAAAATCAGATCAAAACTAGTCAAACCAGTAGAAATCAAATACATGAACATTCAGTTCATGGGTAGAGATTCCTTTTCATTAACAATTCAGCTAATAAGTATGAAGAATGAGTCAGCTTGAGAAAAGCAGAAATTACTTGTGGATAATCTGAATGAGAATGGGGCATGCATAATACATTATCACATTTGAAAGGAATTCTGACAAAATAGGGGCCTTGAATTTTGGATGCAGAGAGTTATACTTGCTTCATCTATTATTGAAGAGAATAGATGCAAGCCAGCTTCTATGATTAAGTAGGTACTGTGCTTTTTTACATAATTAACATGATTTAAGATCCTACTTTCAGAGAAGACCTCAATGTGTCCTGCCTACCTTAAATAATTGGATTATTGGTCACTGTTTTCCTGCAGGTCTATTGCAGCCTTGTTCTGTTGATTCAGCACAGAACGAAAACATTTTAAGAATGTCAGTTCTTCAAGTAGTGGGGATTATAGGCATGGTAACAGTATGTGTTTGTGAAAGGTATATGCTGCCAGACTTCATTCCTCATGATGGCAAGAGGGAAACTGAGGTATAGCCACAGTGCTACTCTGAAGACTTCATATAGTTAATGTATTATTCTTTAGATTTGATTCACAGAATTGAGAAAGCATTTGTGGTGATATGGTGCTTATACGTAACAGCCAGAAAATGAAAGGGAAAAGAAATGCAAAATGAGTGAGTTGGCCAGTTTATTTCCCAAGCTCTTTCACTGGCCAAAGCACAGTGAAAGGGGCAAAGCTAAGCAATACAAGTAAAAAAAAAAATCCAATATGAGTTACCTTAAACTCTATTAATTATAAAATATGGCGTTAGCAATGCAGGCAAGGTAGATTTTTTCTAGCATTCCTTATTATGTGTTAACATGGCACCATAAAGGTCCAAGAATCTTGGATCACATAACTTGCAAAATACCCCTAGAATGTTTCTTGCTGGAATGAGGTACAGCGAGATAAGTACAAGCCGAAACTGTAAATATGGGGAAGACCTTCTCTGTTCAATAAAACAAGTGGTTTCTGGTGAAACTAGTTTTGCTTGAGGACTAATTTGTAGTTCCAAGTGTCTTTCAGTGCTGACAGCTGAAGAAGGTAGCTCGGGGCCAGATTGTAATAATGTTCACTCCTTGATCTAATGGGCGGATGTGTTTAATTAACCTTTGTTTCTGCAGAAGCAGACCTTCTGGCAAGCTGTAGGAATGCTAAAGAAGGGAGATCTAAACTGCAATGAATCTAGGCATATTCTATTTATTTAGTACTAAATAAAGAATGTTTATGTAGATAAATACTGTTTCCTAGGAGATAGATATGTATAAGCAATTTCTGTAAAAGAAATTTAACATGGATCCCTCTGTAGGACTACCCCTCATTAGTTTCACAAGATCCAGCTATGATCCCATGCCTTTGGGACACTTGTCTCTTGTGTCTGCCACAGTTCTTGAATAGGTGGTCACAAAGGCATGTCTTTAAAGTGGAAATATTCTGCTTAGTATCTCTTGGATGGAGTTAGACCTGACAGCCTCATTGCTTGTTCCATGTCCTCCAGTGACTTTTCCAGATACCAAAGCTTGGACTAACCCTTCCCAGAGCTTCCTGTAAAGTGCAGATCTTAAGGTTTATAGCTAATTCTTCAGAAGGCTTATGGCAAGTCTAATGCAAAGCAGATATCCTTTGCATGAAATTGCTGAAGGCACTGTTTTTTGCTTGAAAAACTAAAGCGCTGTAGATTACAATCATACAAGCACAGCAAACTCCCTGGCCACAATGTCCCTAATCTTTCACTAAAAAATCACCAACTTTGTATGAGTGTTTTGAAAGAATGCAAATCACAGCTTATTGTCTCTGACCTTCATCAGCTCTGCTGCCACAATAGCATCATTGTTTCCTATCTCCTCCCCTTAATAGGTGACACCCTCCATTCCTCTCACTTCCTTTCCATCCCAAATCTTTCCATCTGAAAGGCTTTTTAAGGTTCTGCTTTGTCATCTGGTTTTGCTACCATTGTGATCTAAATGCCAAACTTCTTCAGTCCTTCGTCTTAGTCTCAGTCAGCCGAGTCTGTTTTCACTTAAAAGGCATCTTATGAGCATGAATGTTGGAAATTCCTTCTACTCCTGTAGTCTAACAAACAAGGTATATTCCCAGTTGAAAAAAACATTTATGTTGCAGCATTATTCTTACTAAAACTATGCTGCAGCAACACAGTATCAATCACAATCATAAACAGTACTTTTCCCACCTCACACTGTGACACAACTCTTCCCTTCATAACACTGTGCAAAAATCTCCACATTGTCACAGTACATAAAGACTAGTGCTAAGGGTGCAGTTAAATTACTGATTTGCTAATCCTATTCTTTACCCACTGGGTTTCTGTTCCAGAATGAAGTGTTGTGACAACAAATGAGGTAACCAAGGAAAAATCAAACTGGCTACAACTCTTAGAATTATTAATTCAATATAATCCTTCAGCCTGTTTATACTGGTCTCTGTTTGTTTCTAGTAAGGACTAATGACTCCAAAAGCCACAAACTGTGTGTGAAGTTCTTGGCTGATGACAATTTCCTCTGTAATGTTGCCCAGTGTCTGAGACTATCCTGATAGGGTTGTGTAGCCCTGCTGTGAGCAGTGTCCCATTGCAAATAGAAGGTTTCCACAAAGACTGAAGGTGGAGTAAGACACTCTGTGTCCAGATATAAACAGTGATCTCCAAAAGGTCTTAACAATGACTTAACTCAGAGCACAGTGGATGCAGTCAGGCTGACACAGTTGAATTTTGGAGATTCTTGACCAGCATGGTTCAAAATATAGCCCTCTGGCCCAACCTGGTCTGCAGGATCTTCTGTCTTGCCTGAAACACCTCCTCTACAGAAATTCCAACTAGCAAGCTGCTGCCTCCTCCCCAAGAAAAGGAAAGGAGTGAAGATTATTTTCAGGATGAGCTGCTGCCTCATCCTGAAGGGAAGGAAATGTGGGCAAGGATAGCACCCTAATACAGAGAAGTTGTTGCTGTGCTTCTGTCTGAATGATTTTAAGTGCTTGGACATGTGAAAGAAACGCTCCTAGATAGCCTGCTGCCTTATCTCTTGCTAAGCTAGTAAGAACAGCAGCACCTCTCCACCACTGCTTTTCTCATTTGTTACTTGTTGGGGGTGGGGAGAAGGGATGGGACACAGAGTAGGGAGCAGGGGACAGTAATTTTCTCGTGGAGCCTGTCGCTCCACCCAGCCTTTCCCTCAAGCCTGATTCACTGCCCAAGTATGACAGTGTGAATGGTAGGAGGTATGAAATCACCTGAACTGCTATTGATTGTCATCTCAGTCAAGCTAACAGGGTACCTCTCCAGATTTTGATCAATGGCAGTTAATTACATTTTTCCTCTTTGGAAGTGGTATACACTTCTTTCTTTTGTTAGCATGTCTGATAATGGCAGGGGATTTTTTCTGAAGGTAGTCTTGGAACAAAACAGCAGCTCCAGGCAGTCTGTAAGAAGCCAAATACAAGGGAAGGGTGGAGCAAAGTTGCTATTTGATAATAGGAATAGTGTACAAGAAAGTTTCCTTATCTCTCTTCAATGCTTGTTTTTCAGAAAGTAACTGTGATGAAAAGGCAGCAACTATTCTTCTCTGAATGTAAAATCTTTTCTGATAAGATTTCTGGAAGAACTCACATTCAAAGCTATCTTCACTCAAATCCTTCCTAAGATGCATTTCTTCTATAAGGTGCTTCTATGCTAATCCACTAGGCGTTGCTATTTACATCTTTAAAAGACACACAGTTCTTGATCTGGAGTAAGCAAGACTAAGTGCATGCATGTCCCATAGGAAAGCATAGTCTCTGGAAAGAATCTATTTCCTCCTGGCAGTAGTTCTTTATATTGTGGTTTTATTACTTATTGTTGATTACAATCTTCACAAGGAAGGGGCATTTGTCTTTAAGCATCATTTATGCCTTTTAAGGCATCATTTATGTCTGTAACTTTCTGTAATCACAGAATATTCTGGGTTGGAAGGGATCCATAAGGATCACTGAGTCTAATTTTTAAGTGAATGGCCCATATGGAGATCAAACTCATGACTCATGGTGTTATTAGCACCATACTCTGACCAGCTGAGCAAATAGTGAAGATCAAGAAGGAAACAAGAAGTAATTTTACAATACAAATTAGTTCCGTCTTGAATAGCTGTTAAATGCTACTCTGCCATCTCAGTGAATATCCAGATTTAGTGCTAAAGTCACTGGTATGGAATATGGTCATAACTCTTGAAATAGAGAGGACTGAAGGGGAGAGGAGGCCAGTAATACTGCAGCTAACAGACTTCCAGTATCTTAGACTATGCAGACATTAAATAAGGCTTAGTCAGCCTGAATCTGTGCTGCCTTGTGTTATAGGCTGCTAATATAGCTCAGAAGTGCACATCTGCTATGTAACAGTGTAAAAAGGTTCCCAAACCAGGCATTATTCTAGCGAGGTCACAACTTCATGAAATTACATTTGGTCATGTATTTAGGCTAGTATTTATTTGGGGTTGCATTATATCCTTGCTCTAGCAGAACAGTAGCATTTTTTTCAGTGAAAACTTTGGGAAATTTCTGTGATTTAATATGTGGAAAATTGCATGGAGAGACTATTTCCTTTCAGTCGTCACTGGGAAAAATCCATTATTACAGAGGTGAAACGTAATTGTGACAGCTAGAATTGAAAGAAAATAGCTGCAACTGTAGGTATTTTGAACATACTCAAATTTTTGTAGTTATATTGAACATACCCAAATCTGTTGATACAGCATATTTCAAACCCAAAGGTGTCAAAACTATTGCTTTCCAAAACTGTAATTAATCTACATGTCCAAAATTTTACATTGCTATAATAATTATCATAATAAAGATTGGTCCTTCACAACCAAAAAAAAATCACTACTAGATAAAACATGATGGTTATTTATACAATGAGGAGAAGAAAGAAATAAGATTACTGCATCCACCAAAAATATCTGGGCCCTCTATTTTATAGCAGCATGTGGATATTTATCTGCTCTGTGTTCTGGCAAGGAAGCCCTGCTAGAAGAGGCATAGGATGTTGTAGAGGTAGCAAGCTTGGAGCCAGGAAGGAAGGCAATACTTCCTGACACTCGTTAGCAATCTCAGAGGAAGGACAGCATCCTGCCTAGTCATGCTAAATCAGCTAAACAGTCCCTACTAACACAGCAAATCTCTTACCCATCCTTGTTGAAGCAGAAGGATTTTTGGATTTGGTTAGGAAAAAGAGTCATGATTTTTGATGTGACTGTGCAAAGTACCCATTAAACTTTATTCTCCTAAACTGTGGCTTTCTAATTTGCTCAAGGGAGCTGTGAAATGAAGAACCTGAGAGTTTACCTGTCTTTGTTTCGTCTCCCTTTATCAAGCACACTTAGTTAGTTTTCACCTTTTCGTGCTGTGCCTTGGCTTAAATATTTATGCCATGTCCCATTTAAATTCTCAGCTGAGAACTTTCATTCTTTCAGCAGCACAACTACTGCACGCCATTTGATAATTTGTGAAATTCAAATATACTTAGTGTGACTAAGTAGCAGAGTTTGAATAACAATGGTTTGTCTTTATACATAGAACTTCCATATCCCCAAGGTGAGTCCTCAGAGTTCAGCCTCTTGTGCTCTAATAGTCCTTCACTTCTTGTCTAGCAATTGCCAGTTCCACGGCAGTTTTTGTAATATTAATGTTTCAAGAACCCACCACAGTTAATCACACAGTTTATTGTTTTAACTGTTAAGAAGTGGTTGTCTTTTCAGACAATTGGTCACAATGGCAGCTTAAATGGCAAATTTCAAGTGTCAATCTCATGAGATGATTCCACACAAAGCTATTGTTAGCAACATTAAATTCCAAAAATCCTTGTGAAACATTTGTTAAATAATATAAATTTAAATTGGTATGTGCTCCAGCGTAAATAATAAGTTATACAGACTAGAATACATTTTGAAAAAACCTAACACAAAAAACCAAAAACCTTAGGAAAGGCACACAAAGAAAGGTGATATTAGGTGAATATATCTAAATTCTCAGACTGTGTTTCATTACTATTACTGTTACCATTTATGAAGGACTTTCAAGCCAGTTCTGATATTTTGTCCCTTTGAATTTTACCATTACACTCTCAGCTGTCATGTTCTTACCTAAACTATCCCTCTTAAAAGTTTCTTTGTCCACATTATTTTGGTCAGATTTGAATCAGCCAAGAAGAACATTTCCTGTCCTTGGTGGGATGAACCCATACTGGATGTGAGGAGACTGTGTCAGCACTAACAGGATGCAGACCAGGAAACACTGCATTTTATTAACAGGAACTAGAACAAGAGTGGCAAAGTTTTGGCAGAATTAGAATGAAATGGTTGTACGTGGAACAGAGTAAAAGCTGGAACTAAAACATTTTTTTATGTAACTAAAACAAGGCTGCCAGCAGACTGGTTTGGTAGATTTGAAAAACATCAGGAGCATATGAGGAAAAGGTTCAGCGCAAAACCTAGGGTTTGAATGAGAGCTCTGGCTGCCCAAATAACTGGAGCTGTGTCTCCAGCAGTCTGGAAAAGTCTCTTTTAGTGAGTTGAGAATACAAATGAGTTATGTCCAGGAGCAACAAACCATTGACATTCTCCTGAAAAATGAATAGTCAAAAGTTTGGAATTAACAAAAATGGAGTTAGAATTAGTACTGGTTAATAAGAACAAAAACAGACTCAAAATCTCCTGCTGGAACACAAAGCATGCTTCCCAGAGAACTAAAAGTGCACTTGGACCAAAATACAAATAGGAAATAGCTCTGTGGTGTGGGTCTAAAATAAGATCAGGAGTAGCCACAGGCGTGATTCCTTCTAACGTATCATAGCTCTGTCTGCTGCTCAGCACTTTCTAATCTGGACTAGCATGTTTTCACACCTCTTCTAGCAGCAACTTTAGAGTCTCTCCATGATCCAAACCTGTGACACATTTTTGAAATTTGCTAGATGGAGAAGGAACATGCATCTTAAAAAGATGAGAGATGTTTTATTGGTCAGCTTTAAAGGCTGGTCTTCCTGTTAACTATGGCTATGTACTGAAAGAAGTCTCTAAAGAAATAGGTGAGCATTGTCCTCCATTAGCTGTCTGGAAAAGCACAGAAAATCTTATTTCTTCCATAGCCAAAAGAAACTTATACTTAGCTTGAGGGAGATGGAAACCATCTTTTTAGAGAAATAAATTTTACAGCCTTTTTCGTTGTTGATTTGTGACCTTTAGATCTGTAAAATCAGGCAGTGTCCTCCTTTATGACAGCTGCATTTATAACAACTGACATGGTAAGAGGGCAGCCCTTTTATTAAAAGGGCTTTTACTTTAGAAGAGAAAAGGTGAAAGCTGCTGGTGAAATTGATGCTGTAGATGCAGCAACTAAGGACAAATCATGGCAATCACACCTTGTTTTTGCACTTATGGCTCTTGGGAACTGACANTGGCTCTTGGGAACTGACAGGAAAGATTATTTTTGATTTATACCCATTGCTGAGAAGCAGACCCGATGATTATCATGTAGTTCACCTGTGTCATGCAGCAGCTATATCAAAAGCCAACAGTTAAACTACACGTCATAAGGATCTTGTGTGGGGAGTCGCCTCATGAGGACAGCTTTAGACCAAGCTGAAAAATTCTGGGGATGAGACAGAGTGTTTCCCACAGTCATCAAGCTGTTGAATAAATCTCATTTACTTTTAACTAGAATAGGCTCCT
>VWZV01004086.1:461-14900 GCA_013397155.1 Irena cyanogastra
CCAGATTAAGAAGATTATCTGTTCAAGTTCTTTGAAGAGAAATATAGAACTGGAGGAGATGGGGGAAAATAAACATAAAAAATAAATATTCCTTAAACATTTTAATGGATATTTCTGATCTTTCAATAAGTATGTTCAATTTCATGAATGATGCTCTTATGGAAATATTTTGTCTACTGTTTCTTAAGATCACAATGTTTCCAGCACTGTTACAGTGTCAATCCTTAATCACACCAGTAATCAATAATCCTTGGATTGTGTCATTTTTGTTCACTGCAAAGAGGTTTTCGTTTGCAGCTGAAATTGTTCTTGGTATTTATGGATACAATTCTGGTTTTTAAATAATTTTTAATCTTCTTACCACTTCTGTTATTCTCCACATCAAACTACAACAGAATACTTATGTAGCTTCGCCTGGTCAGGTAGCTTCCTCTATCCCTTTCAGGATGAAGAGCTACAGCAGGGGGCAGGTTCGAGGGAGCAGTTGGGAGAAGTAGAAGCCACGAGGATCCAGGGCAAAAGCAAGGAAGGAGCCACTTTGTGTGCAGTCCAGAGATATCTTTATTATCCCCGAACGGAGGCAGGGACAAAATGGCCCCGAGGCAAGCTCGGGAAGGACATTTAAAGGATACATTAGTCGAGGGAGGGGAATGGATTGAACCAATGGGGAGCTCCTGAGGGAGGAGTAAAGTACAACACAGGACCAATGGAAAGAAACTAAAGGAGGGGTAAAACTCAGGGGACCAATCATATTCTGGAACAGGGATAATTGACATAGAACCTTCTGGAAAAAGAGGGGCAGGGTAAGGGAGATTGACAACCAGGAGGGAAGTGACCACTGGGATTGACAAGGATATTTAGGGTAACACAGGGGAGGGGAAAAGGATATTGACAAGGGGGTTGGCGGGAAAAATCATGCAAACAACTTAGGCCAAACCATTTCTGAGGGGGTGGAATAGGGGTACAAAGGATTAAACCAAACTCTAACTTACTAACATCAAATACCTAACTAACACAAAGTGCGAGCCAACGAACATCAAAAACACAATGCCACATACTTATGCAACAGCAAGGTTATTTATCCTTTTATTTTGAAAATACTCTGATTGATTGTCCTACAGATTTCTGGTGTTTGAAAAAGCAGTTGTTTAAGCAGTGACTTAGTTTCCCTTATTGGCTTTCAACTTGGCTGTAATGGTCTTTCAAGTTATTCACCAAAATTTCGAATGACACTGTAAATTAATTTACCTTAACTTCATTGGTTATGGCTGGATATTAGAAAATAGCACTACATTTTCCCCAAACTGTTGAAATACATCATGCCAAGTTTGGGTAGTTTTTTGTTTTTAAATGTTGTAACTTTGAAAGGGATAAAAGTACTTTAAATAATTGGTCACATATCTCAACAGACCTTTTCACAAAGCTATACTATATTTCAGTTTTATACACAAATCAAATCTGCTTACAGGTTTGGCTTTCTATAGTGGTAACTAAAGTTTCAGCAGTGAGCAGATCTGTAAAACAGTAGTGGTTTTCTTGGGTTTTTAAAATTTTCTTCAGCAGTCTATAATTTTCCGTTTGATTCATCTTCTAGAGTTGCATATTGATTTTGAATTTTATTAATATGTTACAATATTTTTTTGTAATTTAGAGTAAAATACCTTAGATAAAAGCATTTACATGGCTACGTTTCCTATAAGAGTAATTTGCAGACAATTTTCACAGTGCATAACTCTTCCTTTTTACACAAAAGTAAATTTTGGCTGTTGAGTGGGTAGAAATATCTACAAAATAAATAGGTCTCACAAGCTTGTAAGTGGCTTCATGCATAGTGACATTTTTCAAGATACTTCCATTTCACATGCAAGTGAAGTAAGGACTAGAGGATTGTGTTCTACCTACAGTTGTTACCATAGTTGCCTTCAGTAAATCAGATTACTTGCTCCCTTCTCCAAGGGATACCTATTCTCCAAATGTTCCTAATTAACGGCAAGACGTGTCACTGCTAAAATAATGTCCAGAGGAAAGAAAAAGAAACCCCAACAGCAAAACACTCAACTAACCAACACAGTGAGAGTGACAAAGTCCAGGATGTATGTTCAAATGTCATTCAACACAGTTTCAGCTCTATTAAAACTACTTTGAAAGACACTCATCTCCGATGCTTAAAAAATACACAATTCTAAAAATGTTCTTGTCCAGAAATAGACAAACCAGTGGATGATTGACCCTGTGAAGGGAGAGCAGTAAAAGAATATATGCTAGAAAGTATTTGATTTAAATATTAGACTAAAATTACAGACTTGTGATATCCTAGGGAGTTGTACCCAGAAAAAACAGGCTGAGTTACATGTTTAGAGTAAGGCTTGTTAAACAGACAGTAGCTAGGATTTGAAGGTTATTGTTGTTTGGGATATTTTATTACCATGTTTTTCTCTTGAACTGTGACTAAAGAAAAACAAACAGTATATATTTACACATGATCTAAATTTGTTCATGACTATTTATCAAATCTGAGAT
The DNA here is from genome assembly GCA_013397155.1 of Irena cyanogastra. Classification (NCBI taxonomy): domain Eukaryota; kingdom Metazoa; phylum Chordata; class Aves; order Passeriformes; family Irenidae; genus Irena; species Irena cyanogastra. The sequence goes on from VWZV01004086.1 coordinate 2,982, forward strand.
ACAAAAAAGTAGGAAAAAAAGAGGAAATGCATATAGAAAAAAAATTTAACTTTTACAAGAAGTTATTAAATAAAACCTCCAGAAATCTATCCACTTTGATCAGATGACTGAGATCAAGACAAGAGCAAGAGACATCAGTTACAATTTTGATTCAGAATTCTTGTATCATCTGAAAGAAAACTCTTTCCAGGGTGAAAATCCTGATCATAACTATTTTATTTCTTTTTTTTAATTTTTCAAATAGTGCATGAGATAGCTTCCTTTGCAGTATTCTACTGAGCCTATCAATCACAATATGCTTAGAATACAAGAGTCTACTTAAAGTTTTGCTGCAAATCTTAAGTAGTTTATTAGCTTATCTCAGTTTATGTAAGTGGGCTGAGTAGTAATGTATTAAAATATCCTCAAATAAAAATCAGTGGAAAAACAACTCTATGGTATTCAATACCAGGCATTAAGTGACAAGTCATGTAATAGGTAGACTACATATAACTGCGAAGTTTTAACGAACTTGTGTCTCAATTTTGCACAGCAAAAAAATCCTCTTTCATCAATATTAATAAATATAAGGTGTTAGTCTTGTGTATCTCCTTCCAGATTGCTTACTGATCATCACTTCATCATCAGTTCACTCTTGGTCAGAGCATGAGTCCTTTCCAGTCTGTTTTCTTAGTCGGTAGGTCAACCAAAAGTAACTCAGATTCAAACCAGACCTTCCAGGTACTACTTCTAGAAATAAAGAGCACCTGAGTGTTCACCTCCAGCATAGGAATTTGCATATGCAATAATATGTATTCATCTATAGGAACCCTGTATGAATTCATGGCAAGAAAAATGAAGCATGCTTTTACACTTATAAATAATGTACCTGAGAAAAAGGTAATAGTTTGTACTGCCTTACAGAGATGTTCCATTGCAAAGCTAACAAGAGAAAAAAGTTCACCCATTGTATAAGAAAACTGATTGTAATTCTTCCTTATACTTGAAACGAAGAAAGGTCAAACTACATACAGTATTTAAATGCAATGTCACGTATCATTTCAGATAAAATTGAAATGCATAACATGAATAAAACAGGTTTTGCCCTTATGGGCAGTAAGAAACTATCAGATCTTGTTACTGTAAAAATTCAATGCATAAGAAAAATACTTTGTTCAATTTAAACAGACCATAATACAGTGGTTAGATTTCCTTTTCTATTCCCCCAAATCCAAACGCTGTCATTCTCATCCATATGTCTCCCCTCATTTAGGCCAAGGTTCTATATGTAAACTAACTGAACTTAAGAAGACGTCTCTAATTTCTTTGGCTGTGTTGTGATAGCAAGGAAGTTTGATAGCAAGTGTAAGCCCTTGTTAAACTCAACATGCACCTCATATTCTTCACATCCTATCCACTCTTACAGTCTGTCTACCTTTTAGCATGATTTTTGCCTTTGACTTCTTAACCGAAGCTCCAAGCGCTGCAGTAGTTTGTCAAAATGCAAAATTAGTGATTTGTAACGAGTTCTTCTTTTACTTTAATATGATTTTTATCTGAATTGGTCTGGAATTTCCTTCTCATCTCTGGGGTTTATAATTTCATAAAGCCAGTGTTAAACTACAATATAGCTGATATGGATTTGTTGATGCATACTGTGGTTAACAGCAGTTTCTCAACAGCTCAATGTATTAAAATAAAATAACATGTCTTATAAAGAATAATTTGACCTGTGATTTGCCCTGACACAGAAGAAAATTTAAACCAGAGAAAGTGTTCTCTTCCTCTCCCCAGAAATAAAAAAATATAATCGTATTTGTTGCCACAGTGCTGAAATCTATACTTCTACACTGAAGTAGTTCTAGAGTCCAAGAACATTAAACCAGTTAAAAAAAAAGGAAAAACATCAGACTATTTTGATAGTCTTAAAATAAGAGACACTGTGCCTAAAGAATGAAAGAATTTTCTTTACAACTTCTACCTGCCTGTGGCCATAAGGGATTGTAAAGTTAGAATCTTTAAAGAACAAAATTTCTCATCTTCACCAAGCCTAGAATTAGGAGTTGAGTCACTTTGTTTCAGGAGATCCAAGGAAAACTTTAAAACTCTGAACTAAGATTTCATCTCTCTTATTCACTAATAAAAGTTGCCAGGAAAAGAAAAAATCTCTACAACCATTCAACTACAGTTTTCTCCTAAATCTTTCATGTATGTGTCTGTGCAAAGGGGGAAAAGGAAGGATAATGGAACTGCCCACAGAGAATGTAGAGGTGCTTTTTTTATCTTTTCAAGAGAGTTATTTCCTTACACTGCTGCATTGCCATCGTAATGTTCTAATATCATTATTGAAGCAATACCTTATGTACACAAAAATTGACAATGCATCTCCACATAAAGAAAGAGTTTAGAAATTTAGAAAGGCCAGAATTGGAGGGAGTTTTGAAAAAAATATACTATGTGAGTATTGTCCTATGTGAGTGCTTTATTTCTCGTAAGGTCATTAGAACTGCCCTGCCTAAGACACATCTTAGATCAGATCAAGATGTACTTGAAGAAATTCAGATTATACTCTTCAGTTATTCTTAACCATTATCACTTTAGAGACTTAAAAACTGTCCCACAGCACTTTCTTTATATTCTAATAAAATGTGGTTTATGCCATTTCAAATCCTACAGTGAGACAAGGAAAAAATACATTGCATAACAGAGAGCAGGTCCCAAAGCAACAGATGTGTTTCATTCACCTTCATATAATTCATTCTGTATGAACAGATATGGTGATGAAAACCCTACCAGACTGTGCTTACCTGCTTGTGTATGAATGAGCCCACCAGGCAAGCTGATCCTTTCAGAAAGGATCAGAAAGATGTGCTGCATATTCCTACCTCAAGGAGGTTTAATATGTGGACCAACTCTCTCTTCGCCCTCAACTCACAAGTTTTAATATCTCTGGTCCTTGAGTTTCACGTTTTCTCATAGGATTATCCTAAGGAGAATTTTTTTAAAACTGAAAAGAATAAATGTAGCTTTTAGTCCCTCTGCAAGAGGATTGTTTTTATCATCTGACATTTATGTAAGATGTTCAAGTATCCATGGCTGCTGAAACTGCCATGCCAAGGCCATAAATTCAAATTTCTTGCTATCTTCCTAATGTTCTAAAATTCTGCACACATACCAAAAAATAAAAAATAGTGCACTTGTTTACTTTACATCTATGAATTATATAAGAGGACAGTCCTTAGCCTCTCGTTCCACTAGTCTCTCTGGCAAAATGATAACATTTGTATTATACATTCATGTGTACAGCAACATTTGGTGTCACCCACAAACATGTCTTTATGAATCAACCTCATCTGATAATCCAATTCATTTTTCTGGACTAATCTAATAGTTTATAGTCTTCCAAACATAATCGCCACTTAATATTCTTAAATATGTTGGTACAGTTCAGCATTCAGAGGCTTTTATTTTACTTTGAGCAGAGAATTTGTCTTCTGTAACTGTTAGTGCAGCTAGATTTCCAATTCTGGGTGCAAAAATCACACTCTTAGTGCTCAAATTATCTTTCAGGATGAATGTGTTGACTTAATATCACTGTTCAAAAAGGCCCAGGGCTGTGTCTGTGCACAGGTCACGCCTCTGTCTAATTACCCACTCTCTGCCAGAGACATACTCTGGTCACTCTTGTGACCCTAATTCTCTTCAGATACAGGGATTTTAAAAGGTTCTGTACTTCATCAAATCATAGCTGGTTTGAGTCAATAATGGCAAAATGGAACAACAATTTAGTTCACTCTGATAATCTCAAAATGTGAGTTGCCTGGATGGATTAGTGACACGCTTTGTTATGCTGCAGTAATGTGATATCATCATTATTTTATCTTGAAGTGCTGCAGCTTCTGGTCATTCTAAGTATGCTGAATAACTGGCATAAACCATAATGTGATCATTTAAAGCAGCTCATGTGTTTGCTTCAGATTCTTAATGACGTCGATCACTTGCAGCATTTTGTCAGCTATATATGCACTAGAAAATAAATTAAAAAGTGGACTGATTTATGCTGTGTTGCTATTTCTGCAAAGAGCAAACTGAGCAAAACCGTGTATTTGATGTTCAGCAAAATAGTAAAACTGTTTCTGTGTATTTACATCACGCTTTTGTGAAATCTTGTAATGGCAAACATTAAACAACAAAATTGAATTCAGTCTCCCGAACATCTGCCAAAATGACCATAATTTCCCACAACCATGGAAATGTATTTCGCTGGGTGATTGATTCTCAGATCCACCTAATGGAGTTTAGTCAAATTTATTATTTCTTCAGCCTATACCTTTTCTAACAGGAAACATATTAAAAGTTTGGAAGTTTAACTTTTTGTTATGTCTCGTTTTACTTCTTTTCCTAGTATGACTGATTTTCCGATTATTAAATTGAATTTTAAACTAAAGGCAAATCTTAAAAAGAACCTGTGTGTCATTTCAAAAGTCAAAAGCAATTTAAAAATCATTTTAGTAAGAAGAGTGTTTTAAATTTTCTTCAAGACAATTGCAAGTAATTTCATTGCAGTGTGTGCAAAGAGTTTCTAATGAGATTAATAGAAGTTTGCTTCTAATTTTTCCACTTTTCACTCATTCCCAAAAAAACATTTAAAGACTTGCTACTTGACAAGAACACCTAAGAAAATAATATCCCTTAGAATGAGCCAGCATTGCTACTCACTCATCTGAAACTCAATTAGTATATCTGCCAAAACCACGGAGAGTGGCAAAACTGGTATTAACTTAATGCTAATTTATACTGATCTGTTTGTTGACCATCTCTTATATATTCCAAGAGAAAGTTATCCCACTTTCTTTTATAATCAGAATAATCCTCCTATGAAAATGTTTCATCTTCATATAAAGTCAGCAGACCTATCAACCAGCATTTTGGAAAAGCTGACCAGTAAGATGACTGGTTCACAATTCATTAATTAACTTTCGTTTGCAGAATGTAGAATTGTTGGAACAAACAAACTTCCTCATGCAATTTTTGCTTTAGTTTAGTCTGGTTTTCCCTATTCAGAAACAAAGATTCAAGCAAGAGTATGACTATCATTTCCTGGCCCTATGTAACCTGGGGATAAGCCCTTTGCTGGAGCAGAAGGGAGCTCTGGTTTGCAGCCCTGGCTTTTCTAGGCTTAAATTCTGCCATCCCGAAGGAAAGGTGTGAGCAGAGAAAAGGAAACTTCAAATATTTGTGGCTGAAACAGGGTTGTTATTCTCTAGGCATAAACACTATTTTTGCGCTAGAGAACTGGGAGAACAGGTCTGATTGTATGCATATGAGAAAAAAAAGTATACATTTGGGCATGTTTCCCAAATCTAAATCTTACAAGAATTTTTTCATCAAGTTCTAAATATAAAGTGATTTAAAATATTGCCAGATGAAAAACCCATTTACCTTGAAAATGACCAATTAATTAAAAACTTGCAAAGATTTTAGTAATTTGGTCTCATACTACTCAACATCACAGCCATCAGACTGCGGGCACATTAAATAACAGGACATCTGGAGATGTGAACACAAAAGTGTTTTACATTGGTGTCAGGGTTTGCCTCAATTAGCTTTTGTATTAAACAGGTCTCTCTGCTCATGTGTGTTTGTTGTTTCTCCCAAGATCTGATTGAATGAGCCAAATCATTACTCATGGAATCTGTCAGACTGACTGGGCACAGACACCTACCAAAACCATTCTCAGGGTACAGTGCACAAGGACAACTTTCTGTGTCGAGAAAGCACAAGTGAAAAAACAGACACATCATGTGGAAGGACCCTTAGCTAGTAATTTCAAAAAGAGAAATTAAGACTCAGAGGAATAGTAGACATGTTTCAGGAACTCAGCCTCTGTTTAGTAATCAAATTAAATTGCATTTGGAAGCAGACCCACTCTTAACTATGTGCAGCATGTAGTTGAAGGCAGGGTTCCTCTGTCAAAGCTGTTTAAAACAATGACTTCCAAACAAAATAACATATAATGGAGCAATTTCATATGAAAATGAAAGCAAGAACTGTGTCAGTAATATTCCTCACAATCATAATTCAGAGGATAATGTTTATGAGAAAGTTGTATACATGGCTGAAAATGGAACCAAGTTGGAACAAGATCATTTCTTTTAAAAGAGATCTGAGCTAGAAGTAAAATCAGTTTAGCATTCTAGACTTATACAGAGTCTGCACAAGGGTACTGTGTTTTGTTTCTGTTCCTTGACAATGGAAAATATGAATGGGAACTCAAAAGAGACCAATCACTGCCTTTATTGGGGAGTATCAAAAATGAAAACTAAAAGCAGAATACCAGGTGATGTAAGCTGGCATGTGCAGCCATGAAGTCATGAGAATTAATATTTCAACCACCTTGAATGACATAAATATCTAAAGTGGGTACTAACAAGTTGATTTTTGAACTCTTAAAAACATTAAACCTTTTGGACATGATTGTGACAGTTGCAGACAGTTTTTCTAAGCAAAAGCTCTGTTCAAATAAAAATCATCTTGGTAAAAATGTTATTTTCCTTTTACCGCAAGTAAGGGAAGTGAAGCCTCATTTCTTTTTTGGCCTGTTTCAGATGGTTATTTAATAATTGTCTGAAGACAAAGCCTAACAGAAGTCTGTTTCCTTTAGAATCTGTTTTCTTTCTCTGATTCTCCTGCCTTTTGCAAATATATGTGCATACCTGTGTATATATATATGTAGAAATATACATACAGCAACATCAGCTTCATACCAGAACAATGTTCAGACCAGACTGCCTTATGCCAGGGTCTCCTGCATCACTTGGAACTTCCATCCCAGAACATTTTCCCAGATGAAGACACCAAAGGATATGCAAAATAGCTGGTCAAACATCAAGATGACTTTACCAGTTCTCAGCACATATTCCCCAGCCTAAAATTGTCTCCCACACTCAAGCACTTGCACTGAGGAGAGCTATCCATACGCTCCACATCAGTATCAAGTGCTCTAGTAATAGAAATGGCACATCTAGGGAGTATCTAGGAAGCAGTAACAACTAACTGTAGAGAGTCAGCTCGTTCAGATCTTAGTGGGGCTGAGAATGAAATAGTGACAGCGAGTCAGTGCTGTCTGTGAAGAGGGGCTTTCAGGCATATCAAACAGAAAACCCTCACAGATGTGGGACATTTTAATCCTGAAAACTAGGAAGAATAACTATTTGGGTGTTCTCTGAAATACTGTGGTGGCTTAACTAGAGATATTGGAAACCATCATTTTGAAGTTTAGTATCTATTGTGGGGGTTAGAAATAACTTAGGCATTGCCTTAAGCATGTCATTTAGTACCTAGTATGATTTTTTGATCAAGTTCCCCTATTACACAAAGAAATAATAAACTTTTCCTAATGCACTTCAGCTTTGTGTCAATAAAATGCTAGAGGTGATGATACAAACAGATTATGTGGCAACTGAAGGTAAATCAACTGAGACTAATACTGCAAAAATTCTGCAAATAGCTTTGTTACACACTTAAAAGAAGATGTTAGAAAGCAATATTGAATTAAACACTTAAAAGAAAAGGTAGGGCTCTCAATACAAGGTATTACTGGATCTATAGTATTGCACAGTACAATAAATCAGTATTCATGGGAAACTACTAGTCTGAGTAGCAATGGACAGGAATGGTTTGAACACATCCCCCAAAACAGAAGAAAATGATGATGGCCTGTAAAGAACCACCAAAGAAACTGTGATAATGCAGAGATTCATCCAGAGCAGAATTTCCAAGAGACATCCTCTGCATCAAAAATGTTCCAGGTTACTTTATTATCAGAAGATCCCTGGGGTTAGTAGGTACATATCCTCTTCACTTTCCTGAAAGCCCAAACATCAAAAGAAAACAGCACACAAAAAGGAAAGGATAGAGTATGAGAAAAGCAGAGGAGGCAGAAGCTTAAAATAGCCAGGTTAAAAAAAAAAAAAAAAGAGTGCTGAATCTGACGTGGTATTGCTTTTGTGGTATTGTTTTTTTCCTTAGTTACATTTCCTTTGTAGCTAAAACTCAGTGAAACCTCATATAGAATGGTATTTTCTGAATTTCAAAGCCATGTGTTGGTAGTTTTTGTGTCTGTTTCAAGGAATGACTAAAATAAAATCAGTACGTGTAAATGTAATTAATTGCTTCTTGTCCTTTTCTCAAAGAAGTGATTCCAACTACTGCAAGGGAAATAGAGTCCTAGTGGACTTTCTCTAGGAAAGGTTTTGTGACTCAAGCTAACATTACAAAAGATATTATTACTCCTCTTAAGACAGTGAAAAAGAACTGTTCAATTTAGTTTGGTTTTACCTGATTTTTGTAGAAATCCAAACTGTTCTACCTTGCTAAGCTGTGTACAGTAAGCCAGGGTAGTACCATCACTGGATCCCAGCTGGGTTTCCCAGGCAATACAGGTAGTATTTGAGATGAAGCTATATATTGCCAGCGCTGTCCTTCTCAGAGGCATGAATTTGAGATTTTTTTCTTGTAATCTCATTGAAAACTGCTTAAAAAAAAAAAAAGGAAAGCTTTATGTACCTGGTGAAGAAAGAAAAAGCAACAGACTGCATTCAGGTCTCTTGAAAGGTGTGTTTCCTTTAAGGCCATATCATCATCAGGAGGTAGAGAAAACCAAGGTAGCAAAATAGTTCTTCTCCTGGGGACATAATTTCAACTACATCAGTGGCTCAAGAGAGGCTTCCTTTAAACAGGTATCAGTCCAGCATTGTCCTCCATGTATGAAGCCTTTATCTAGGAACACCTACTTTTTTCTAAATTCAGAGAAGGCTTTATTATACACCCTTAATTATGAAAGAGAAAAACAAATAAAGAAAAGGCAAAATTGTCAATGCCAAGAGAATCCAAATTAGAAATAAATTTGGAGCAAAAAAACAAATATAAGAAAGGTATTTCAGAGACATGTCTATAATCTGTCCCAAGGAGTACTTCTTTTGATGGTGAAAGTAATCTTTTTTTCCTGTCCTTTCCAACGTTAAAATTTGTTTGTTATATTTTATCCTTATGTTATTGCTTTAGAGCAAATAGGGTATTTGTTATCTTGAGAAAAATCAAACAACATGGAAAAGCTTGATTGTAACTAAGAATTCATCTATACAGAAGATAGGCATTAGGGCAGCTGGAAAGCAAGAGAGTGAATATGCAGTCAAAATAATATGAGTTGCTTTTTGGTTAGCAATTCACCTCACAGAATTCTAGAGAGGGTAATTTAAAACAGAGTTGGTGAGATGCAGGGATCAAAAATAATAAGATTTAATAGAAGATTTATCCCATCCATCTCCCAATCCCAGATCTACAACAGCTTTTGTTTACCTAACCTTTTACATCACAATTTTGCTTTTGTAAAATGGAAATGATGACACTTTGATCCTATCTTTTCTCTCTTTTTTCTGTCCACTTCTTCTCTTTAGAGCACATACTTTTTAGAGCAAGGGTTGTCTTCTACTGTCATTCACTTAAAACACCTAGCATAACTAGTGGCTGGTTTGGGTGCAGTGATTTTAGCATTACTGCTGCAAAGAGAGGTAGGTGACAGAAGTGGTCTGGCCCTCCCAGACAGGGAGGTCCAGGTTGCCAAGCACTGTGATAGTGGGTGCTGGAGGTACTCCTGATGCCACTCTAATTAATGATTGAACTGGCTGTGTACAGGCACTTGGGAATACTTGTGATGGTGCTGCCTTAATCCTACTGAAATGAGGAAACATATCTTATGAGTTTTAAAGATTAAAATTATTTAACTAGTGTGTAGGTAGGCCTCAGCAGTGCTCCTAGTCTATAGCCCTCATCTACTGAATTTATTATTATGGTAACATCACATGACCAGTACAAGTTAGACAAGATGTTTTGAGTCCTTCCTACATGACCAGGCTGTCTACGAAATGAAATCCACGTGCCATGCCTCATGTAACCCTGAAATTCAGAGACTGTCCAGAGATATTCATACAGCTTGAAATTATGTCTATGTCTCAGACTCAGTAATTCATCTGCAATGCAAACTTCCCACAGCATGCCTTCTTAGTTCCCACGGTGGCAAATGACTGTGACCAGGTCCCAGCACGAGGCTTGAGGACACTTTGACCATTCCACTCCCATCACATTCTGTCTTGCTCTCAAACCTCCACCCAAAGCTCACGACTATCTGTGGCAGCCCGACCCTCGTTGAAAGACCGTGTTTGGGTGAATGTCCTGCCACCTAAATTGAGGCTAAAGTGTTCTAAAGTGAGATCACACACCCAAAGTGAGCAGTTGCAGCCCACTTTGCTAGCAAAAGCCTTCTCACAATACCCTGTACCAAAACCTTAACACACAAACTGTCTTATCTCTGAGAGATGCATAAAAAAATTTACAACCTAGTATTTTTAGATGAGTTTTAATCAGTTTTGAAAATGACCAATGCAATAAATCTGTTGGAAAAACATAGTGCATTTGAAAAAGAATCCAGGTAGAATTTGGGGATGAAGATTATGTAAAATGTGCACATAAATAGAGATAGTAAAATAGCTGCTTGATTATTGGATTTCATTTTGGTAAAAAGTATTTGGGACAAAGTACCTATTATTCTTTAAGTGATATGATATAGGCACTATTGTATTATGAGAGAATTTGAATTTATAAAAATGCATTATTGTTACAGCTGCATAAAGGATTATTTGCATGCAAAATCATAACCAATTTTTGCTTGTGTTTCAGTTTTACTCCCAAATAATTTATATTGTGATTCATTTTCGCTTGTTCCACTCGATTAAGAGTAAAAAGGAAGATGACTAAAAAAATAATCATATTTCTGCCTGGAAAATAAGTATTGCATACAAACTGTTGACAAAGGCTGCACAGAAATCCACAGCCTCATTTTTTTTCAGTGTAATCACACTTAAAATGCATCTTGTGTTTTCTTGCCTCCAGTGTGATTTGAGTGGAGTGGTGATGGATGATAATAAGACAAATTTTGTGAAGTTCAGACTCACTCTGTACCACCAAAAGATATCAAATGGACTTATTAAGATGAGAGCAACAGAGTCTTTTCAGACATACTGAAACAAAACCATCTGCAGGGTCTTCCAATTTTCAAATGTGAGGGATCTACAAGTGATTTAAAGAAAACCTATTTCCTGTGCCAATACATGTAAAAATATGTTTATAAATATAGAGAGTATGAGAATGTAAGCTTCTAACAAATATTTTACACATTTTCAGCTATAATATTTGCAAGAACATTTTTAATTCATAAAATAAAATTTTGACTACTAAAAGAGGAATAAATTGACTAATAGATAGGCTACTGGAGGTTTTTAGTTGAATGTTTTGTTTTCAAGACAGGAAAGCTAGCTTTGAGCTGGGATGACATTCAAGTTCTCATATTGAAAATCACATTTTGAGAAGTCAGCATGAGAGTATCCACCAGTGATGCCCTGAAGTCACATATGGAAGCACTAAGACCCAGGACAAAATATGTTTGATGCATCAGAAATGAGTGAGTAGTGGGTGGTCTGTTACATAGGCACTGAAACAACAGCAGAAATACACTGCCATGAATGGAGTCAGTCAGATTTCTCACAGGTATTATTTCAGGTGCTTTTCAGTACTCAGCAGACATTCTCTTATTTGAAAGCATCTCACAGATACGGTGATGAAGAAACCATCATCATGATCTTCATGAGTCTTGCAGGTGGTGGTCAGGGTCCCTCCCTCACAGGTTCTTTCAGTTTAGTAGAGATTTAGAATGAGGACTTCTACTTCCTTTCCACTCATGTTTCTAGTGGGGCTTGGAGCCCCTATATCATGCAGGAATAAAGATTATGGGGCAAACATGAGGATATTGGGCTGTCTTGTTTTCAAAGTACAGATCACCACAGAGTTCTGACTTCAGTAGAAATAATAATATATGTAATAATA
>VWZV01004112.1:0-12148 GCA_013397155.1 Irena cyanogastra
TCGAGTGCTGGGGACAGAACCGGCACCGGGGTTCCTGTGTCCCCCCGGGCAGGAGATTTCGGCACCGGGGATGTCGCTGCCTGCTGTCCCCCAGTACGGGGCCTGCGGGAGGAGGTTTTGGCAGAGCACAGCTTGCGACGGCTCCGCAGCCCCAGCTCTGCTCTCGCATCTGTTTTGGTTCGACACAAGATGAATCCCTCCCGCGGCTCTGGGAGCCCTCCGCTGATGCCGATTCCTCGCTGTTCTCCACGCATCCTTGCCTTGCCCGCAGCGTTTTCCACTGCCCTCGCCCGTGAGCACCCAAACAAAACCCAGCTGTGGGTGGGCATGTGGCAGCTCCTCGTCCTCTGTCCTTCCCCTGCCACCTCGCAGCCCTAACACAGGGCCAGCTCTCCTGCCTGAGGGGACACAGAGAGGCACCTGCAACCCCCGAGCTGCTCCTGCCCTCCCGGGGCTTTTGGACTGATGAGATAAGCTGGCAGGGGCTTCCCCAAAAGTCAGACCGGTTGTTGATTAGAGGGTTGGGTTGGTTATCAGCTGTATTCATTGTTGTAGACTTGCCTCAGAGGCTGCCGAGGGGGCAGTCGGTGTGTTAGAAAAGGAATAAAGAGGAAAAGTTGTTGGGATGGGAAATTCAGCCTCTGCCTCAACTGTGCACTGGCTCAGCTTCATGGACCTGCTACAGATGGCATTCTGAGGGGCCTGCAAGAGAGATGGAGAATAAGGGATGGAGAGATGGGACAAGGGGGAATGGCTCCCAGTGCCAGAGGGCAGGGCTGGATGGGATCTTGGCAATTAGGAATTGTTCCCTGGCAGGGTGGGCAGGCCCTGGCACAGGGTGCCCAGAGCAGCTGGGGCTGCCCCTGGATCCCTGGCAGTGCCCAAGGCCAGGCTGGACACTGGAGCTGGAGCAGCCTGGGACAGTGGGAGGTGTCCCTGCCATGGCAGGGTGGCACTGGGTGGGATTTGAGGTCCTTCCCAAGTCAAACAGTTCCGTGATTCTGTGACCAGTCTGGGCCCCAGGTGCTCTCCTGTCCAGGAGATCAGCAGCTCCAGCTGGCCCCAGGTGAGAGTTTCTTGCTGTCAAAGAGCACTGAGGCACTGCCCCGCTGGCCTGGCATGCACAGAGCCCCAGGTTCTCCTGCCAGGCACAGCACAGAACATCACCAGCCTGGTTTCCTTCACAGAACATCACCAGCCTGGTTTCCTTCACCACCTTTAAGCTCTTGTGTTCAGTGGGAGGTGGGGAGAGCTGGGCTTTGTTGGGAATCTGTCCCTGCTCAGCTGCAGTGACATCCAGAGAGCCACGGCCAGCAGAATCTGGAGTCTGGCACAGCCAGACTGAGTCTGGCACAGCCCTGAGGTCCTGGATGGCACTGTGAGGGAAACCAGCCGTGTGTTTTAGTCCGGCTGTTCGCACAGGACTGTCTCCACACCACGAGCTGCAGCCATAAACAATGGCACAGTCCCCCTGGGGAGTGCCAGATGTGACCAGCTTCCACCCAACAAGAAATGACATAGAGCTTCCAGCTCTGTGAACAGAGCAAGCAGCATGGCATCGCCGTGCAATCATGGAGTGCTTTGGGTTGAGAGGGACCTGAAAAGTCATCTTATTGCAATCCCCCTGCCAGGGGTGGGAACGCCTTCCCACATCCCTGTAGGGATGGGGAGGGGGGGCAGAACTGAAAGGATAAAAGTAAGGAACTCATGGGTTTTGATAATTTATTCATTAGAAATGAATCCCAAGGCTCTTGGAGGGCAATATCCCAGCCCCTCTAGTCAATGTACCTCACTGTCACCAGGGGGCTGGCGAAGTGCACGTGGCGGCTGCGGCGGCGCTGGACGTGTCGTGTCCACCAGCCCACCACCAGTTCCCTCAGGGAGGAGCAGAGCTCTAGGAAGCCGCATCCCGTCCGCCTGCCGCTCTGCCTGGCCTGGGGCACCCGCTGCCAGGGCCGGGGCGGCGACAGGGATCCCCTGTCCTGAGCGGCGGGGACGCTCCTGCCCAGCCCCAGCGACCTGATTCTGCTCCTCGGTGCCGTGGGGCCGAAGGTGCGCGCTTCTCCCGGGGACAGGAACCAGTCCGTGGCCGTGGAGCCGCTGCCCTGTCCCAGCTCCAGGAGCATGCTGCTGCCTCGTCTCTTGGCCCTGGCTTTGTCCTCTCGGGCCGCGCCGTCCGTGCCCGCCTCGGGCCACTCGTCGCCGGGGCCCTGCGGTGGCTCCTTGCCCCCCAGCAGCCCCGGGTCCGCCTCAGGCTGGGCCCTGCAGCCCCTCTGCATCCTCGGCCGCTGGGGCAGCTGTGCCTGCAGCTCCTCGCGGTGCTCCTCGAAGAGCGCCCGGCAGGTTTGGATGAACCTTGGCTGAAGGTCTTGGGGCACCCCATGGTACCATCCCTGGAGCTCCAGGTCACCAGCACGGGCTGGTGAAGAGGTTCCCCAGTGACCTGTGGGGTTCCAGTGATGGAAATTCAACCCTGCTGGGGTGGCAGAGGCTGAGGCTGTTGTCTGGCAAGACACTGCCAGGCTGTTGTACCCAGCACTGTCTGCTCCTGTGGGGCCCCTTTTATAGCCTGGCAGTGTGGCAGAGTCTCCTGTGTGACATCATGGGGCAGCCAGAGCCCTCTTTGTGACAGTGCAGGGCAGTCAGAAATCCCTTTGTGACACCCAGGAGCTCACGGGAGAGCCCTGGCTGCCTTGGGCACAGGACTGTGAGAAAGAAACTTGTGAGATAATAGAAACAAATTACAAAAAAATTGAAAGGCAAAATACAAACGAACAGAGAAAAGAAGTGATGATTGATGTGATTGATGTGATGTGGTGTGATTGATGTGTTGTGTTGAGGGGAGGCTGTCCTGGGCACAGCGACCACCAAAGGAGGAGTTTTGGATTCTCAGGGAAGCAAGGAGGGAGGCAGCAGGAATGGAGAGGGATGGCCTTTGGAAGAAGGGGCAGCAAAGCAAGAGGTGACAAGGATGTCCTGAAGTCCTGCAGGGGGAAAACGAGACGGGCCAAAGCCCCACTGGAACTTAATGTGGCTACTGCCGTGAAAGACAGTAAAACTTACTTTTACAAATAATACCTTAGGTTTGGTTTGGTTGGGGTATTTTTTTTTTTCATTGCTGAGAGGAAACATTGAGACCAAGAATGAGGAAAAATCTGAGGTACCAAGGGATCTGGCCTGGAGAGCGTGGGTTGGGACAGTCAGGGCTGCCTGAGCAAGCTGCTCCCTTCCAGGCCGGGCTGCCCGCCGGGCTGGCAGGGCTGGGGACGCTGCTGTGGCTGGGCCAGCCGCGGCTGCTCCACGCGGACACGGACACGGGCACGGGCACGGGCACGGGCACGGGCACGGCCGCGTTCTGGCCGGGGCGGCGGGAGCTCAGCGGCGGCGGCAGCAGCAGGGAGGGAGGCGGCGGCTGCACCAGGCTGCCAGGCACCCCCCGAGCCGGGCACGGAGCTTGCCCAGGGCCCGGCTCGGCTCCCGGCCAGGCTCTCGGCCCGGCTCCCGGCCAGGTTCTCGGCCCGGCTCCCGGCCCACGGGCAGCGGCCGCGGGGCGGGGGGCAGCACCGGCCCCCACCACGGGTCCGAGCTGGTGATGCTGAAGGTCAGCCCCAGCGAGCTGCTGCTGCTGCTGCCGCTGCCCTCCGAGCCCGCGGCCTCGGCGATCTGCACGTCCCTGGGGATGAACCAGGCCATGGCCGCGCGGCCGCTGCCGGCCTTTGGCTCCCGGGCCACTGACCCCGCGGCCTCGGCTTTGTCCTCTCGGGCCGCGCCGTCCGTGCCCGCCTCGGGCCNCCCGGGGCATTGTCCGGCGCCACAGCAGCCGTGGGAGGAATGTGAGCATGGATATGGACACGGACATGGGCACGGACACGGGATGCGCACGGACATGGACACGGACACGGACACGGACACGGACACGGACACGGCCACGGCCACGGCCACGGACACGGGCACGGGCACGGGCACGGGCACGGGCACGGCCGCGTTCTGGCCAGGGCGGCGGGAGCTCAGCGGCGGCGGCAGCAGCAGGGAGGGAGGCGGCGGCTGCACCAGGCTGCCAGGCACCCCCCGAGCCGGGCACGGAGCTTGCCCAGGGCCCGGCTCGGCTCCCGGCCAGGCTCTCGGCCCGGCTCCCGGCCAGGTTCTCGGCCCGGCTCCCGGCCCACGGGCAGCGGCCGCGGGGCGGGGGGCAGCACCGGCCCCCACCACGGGTCCGAGCTGGTGATGCTGAAGGTCAGCCCCAGCGAGCTGCTGCTGCTGCTGCCGCTGCCCTCCGAGCCCGCGGCCTCGGCGATCTGCACGTCCCTGGGGATGAACCAGGCCATGGCCGCGCGGCCGCTGCCGGCCTTTGGCTCCAGGGCCACTGACCCCGCGGCCTCGGCTTTGTCCTCTCGGGCCGCGCCGTCCGTGCCCGCCTCGGGCCGCTCCTCGCCGGGGCCCTGTGGCGACTCCTTGCCCCCCAGCAGCCCCGGCTCCACCTCGGGCTGGGCCCTGCAGCCCCTCTGCATCCTCGGCCACTGGGACAGCTGTGCCTCCAGCTCCTTGCGGTGCTCCTCAAAAAGCGCCTGGGAGTCTTGGCAGCTGCGGATGAACCTTGGGAAACGCCTCCTGGAGCTCATGGAACCGCGTGGGGAGCTGCCATGGGGCAGCCCTGAGTCTGCTGATCTCCGTGCCCTGTCCACATCACTCTGCCCCTCCAGCTGGCCTCTCTCTGCGCTCGGATGCTTTGAGTTCTGACGGATCCTCTGCGAGAACCACAGATGGGTGAGACAAGAGCGGCTCCCCAGAATGCTCCACATCGTCCTGCCACGTGTGCCACACCGACACACCCCAAACCCACACGGCCCAGCCCAGCCCACGCAGCAGATCAGAGGCCACCTACCAATAGACACTTATCTCGTAGCATGACAATGACCAGGATGAGCTGCAGCACAACCATCGTGATTGCCACCAGCTCACCCATGGTGAAGATGTTGAGGAACCCCATGGCACTGTCCCTGTCACCAGCACGGGCTGGTGAAGAGGTTCCCCGGTGACCTGCGGGGCCCCAGTGAAGGGGCCCCAACCTTGCTGGGGTGGCAGAGGCTGTGGTGGTGCCAGTCTGCCGTGTCACACTGTCCCATGGTCCCTTTTATACCCCAGCAGGTGGGCAGAGGCCCCTTTGTGACAGTGTGGGGCAGCGAGAGCCCCCTGTGTGACATCACAGGACAGGCAGAGACCCCGGTGTGACGTCTGAGTGCCACTTGACAGAGGGGACGTGCCCACTGTCGCTATCGAAGTGGAGCTGGGGCTGCCCAGGAGCTCACAGGCAGGTGCTGGGCAGCTGCAGCCCCCAGGGCAGCTCCCCACGCGGCTCCGTGAGCTCCAGGAGGCGTTTCCCAGGTTCATCCACAGCTGCCAGGACTTCTCGTTTTCACCCTGCAGGACTTCAGGACATCCTTGTCACCTCCTGCTTTGCTGCCCCTTCTTCCAAAGGCCATCCCTCTCCATTCCTGCTGCCTCCCTCCNTGGCTGGGCTGGGTGGGCACAGCTGGACCACGGGACCATCCTGCCCTGGCCAGGGCGGGCAGCACTCCGGAGCTCCCGCTGGGCCCTGCACTCCTTCCCGTGGGGAGCCCCCGTCCGTCAGCCAAGGTCAGGGGCCAGATCCCCCCATCCCTCCCAGGGCCACCCTCGCCCCGGCCAGCACCCTTGTCCCAGGCAGAGGGGCAGGACACACGTTCCAGGGTTTATTTCCAGTTTGGTGGATTTCTCAGGTGCAGGATGCCACAGGGGATGTGGGTGCCCACTCCGGTACAGCCGGACAGGGGCCGGGACCCCTCCGCCCTGCACTGGGGGTCCCACTGGGCACCTCCTCCCCAGTGATGGTGCAGCTCCCGCCCTGCAGCTTTGGGGGGGACCGGGGGCGTTTGTGTCACCTCACGAGGCACCCGCAGCCACCGCCGTCCCGGGGGTGTCGCAGGGCTGGGTCCGCAGAGCCGTCAGGCAGCGTTGCCCAGGACCAGCACGCTCATGAGGAAGACCATGAGGAAGAAGACCCACATGAAGAAGCGGTCCATCACCTTGGCCACCTTCTTCCACTCGCCGGTGCGGCGCTGGTTGGCGCGGTGGCGCCGGAAGCAGCCGGCGATGTACCCGACGTTCCTCAGCAGGGCGTCGTGGTGGCACGGGCAGCGCTCCCGGGGGCAGCCCCGCACCTCCGTGCCCGCCCGCCCCTCGCCGGGGCCTTCCCCCGCTCCCCCGGCATCCCCCGCAGCCGCCCGCCCGCCCGGTGCCCGCTGGGGGCTCTTGCAGCTCTCGCCCATCTCGTAGACGCAGCAGAGCCGGGCCATGTGGTGCAGGATGAGCCGGCGCGCCCAGGGGGGCACGGGCCGGGCCCCCGGCCCGCAGTGGTGCACGTTCATGATGAAGATGGTGAGCGCCGTGGAGGCCGTGATCATGGTCATGGTGGCGATGTAGTACTTCCCTGTGGGGGCAGCGGGCGCTGGCAGGGGACACGGGGGTCCTGCACCCCACGGGGGTCCCGCTCCCCCCGTGCCACAGCCCTGACCCCAGCGCCGGCGCTGCCCCCGGCACGGAGCCCGGTCCCGGGCGGGCTCACCGATGAGCGGGACGCTCTCCGAGGGGGGCATGCTCTCGGCCACCAGCAGCTGGAACACGGTGAGGGCCAGCAGCACCGTCACCCCCAGCGACACCTTCTCCCCCGAGTCGGCGGGCAGGTAGAAGCCCAGGGGCGCCAGGAAGGAGACCATGATGCAGGGCAGGAGCAGGTTGAAGATGTAGAAGGAGGCGCGGCGGCGCAGGAGCAGGGTGTAGGTGACATCGGGGTAGGGCTCGGAGCAGCAGCCGTAGGTGATGACGTTCCTGGTGGCCGGCATGCCCAGCACCTCCCACTCCACGTTCTCCACAAAGTCCGTCAGGTCCCCGGTGTCCAGCTGGTTGCGGAGGTCGATCTGGTTCCCGTTGTAGGTCCAGGAGCCGAAGGTGAGGCGGCACCGCTGCCCGTCGAAGGGGAAGTAGGACACGTCCACCTTGCAGGAGCTCTTGGTGATGGCGGGCGAGTCCCACATGATGTGCCCGTCGGAGCGCAGCACCACGTTGGTCTCCATGGAGCCGCCGAAGTGCTCGTCGGCGCTGGGCAGGGAGGGGGGCCCGTGGGGCCGCATCCCCTCCCCGCGCCACTTGCGGCCCCTGGCTGTCCCCTCGGGGGTGGGGACACTCCCAGGCTCACCTGGCTGCTGCCAGCACCCCCGCCCCCGGCTCCCTGCGGCTGCCGCTCCAGGACCCTCCCGCTCCCGCTCCGGTCCCGAGGCTGGCAGCGCCCCGAGCAGCCCCCAGCCCCAGCCGGGCCCCCCCGGCTCCGGGAGCAGCCGGGGCACCGAGCACAACGCACTTGTTGTAGAGGATGATGTCCGGCCGCCACACGTAGCTGCTGGGGATGCGGATGCTGTCGATGCCGCCGTACTCGTCCTTGTCCCAGGTGAGGTGGGCGTCCAGCCAGGTCTGGCGGACCCACAGGTAGGAGGTGAGGACCTGGTTCCTCTCGTCCTGTCGAGGGGAGAGGGTGGGCGTGGGGGAATGGACCCCGGTGCCACCCTCACTCCCCCCGGCCCCCAGCCCAGTGGCCTCTCCAGGTGCCCCGCGGAGCTGAGCTGGATTCGAGGGGGTCGTGCTGGTTTTGGGGGGGAACCGGGCCGTCTGCAAAGTGCTCTGAGCTGACTCGGGGGCGCCTGGGCTGCTTTGGGGGCGGATCCGGGCTGGTTTCAAGGGCTGAGCGTCAGCGCGGGGCCGAGCAGGACCCGCTGCGGGGAGCAGGGCGCGGGGCCGGGGCCGTGCCCGGGCTCACCATGTCGATGATCTGGGCCAAGGTGACCTTGAGGGTGACGTTGAGCGCCCGGTCCGTGTCCTCCACGGGGCGCAGGGCGCTGGAGTAGTTGGCGAAGAGGTCGTGGAGCAGTTTGTAGGCGAACCTTCCCGGCGCCCCCCGGCAGCCTGGGGACACCCGGAGCGGGGACTCGGAGGGGCCGGGGTGCGGCCGGAGCCCTCCCGAGGGATCCCCAGGACCCGGCCGCGGGCACCCTCCGGCAGCTGGGACGGACAGGGGGGCACGACGGGACCCCCGTCTCTCCTCACCGCCAGCCCGAGCCCCCATCCCCGCGATTCCCTGCGTGCGGGGTGATGCTGCCCCAAGAACCGGGGCCGCCCCCGTTCCCGGAGGAGGGGTCCGCGCCCCTCGAGCCCCCCTGCTCACCCGGGGCCGGGAGGACGCCGGCGAAGCAGAGGGCGAGGCACAGGCGAGCTCCGGGCTCCATCCCGCCGCAGGTCCGGGGACACGGGGGGGCGGGTGACGTCAGGGCGGGGACAGGGCGGGGGGGCACGGCCCCCAGGTACCCACAGCCAGGGTGACCCCCGCGGGCCTCGGCTGGGAAGGTGGCAGGGGCCGGGACGGGCTCCGGGTGCAGCCAAGCCCCTTCGGGGATGGGTTTGGCAGGCGCTGGCCCCGCGATGCCCATCGGCTGCCCAGCACCTGCCCCAGCCCCGGGGACACCGCACCCGCGGCACGGGGACACCGCGGCGGCGGAGGAGCCGGGGGCGGCTGGTGCAGCCCCGGAGTGGAGCGTCCCCCGTGCACAGCAGGGGACACCCAGCTCTCCGCTCTTGGGAAAGGGCAAGGGAAGGGAAGAGGCAGATCGTTCCCGTGCGGTGGGAGGAAAGTCCCGGGAGGTTGAGGGGCACGAGCCAGGAGACAAAGCAGCGAAGGGCAGCGGCGCCTGGCCCGGGGGTGCCGGAGCATCCCGCAGCTCCAGCCCCGGGGAATCGGCCGGATCCTCTCCCCCGGCGCCTCCTGGCACCTTTCCCACGCCGAGCCCCGGCGGCAGATGCCGAGCGGTTTTGAGGCCGGAGGTTTTGTTTCCAGGCGGTGAATTATTCATCCCAGCCCGTCCCGCCCGGGCCGGAGCCGCCGGGGCCGCTCAGGCCCAATTACAGTAATGGAAGGAGGCGAAGCTGCAGTGACCCCTGCACACAGCCAGTGTCACCTGAACGTGCCACCAGCCAGGCACAGGGACACCTTCCACCACAGCAGGGGGAGCCTGGCCTTGGGCACTGCCAGGGATCCAGGGGCAGCCCCAGCTGCTCTGGGCACCTGTGCCAGGGCCTGCCCACCCTGCCAGGAACAATTCCTAATTCCCAATATCCCATCCAGCCCTGCCCTCTGGCAGGAGGAAGCCATTCCCTCCAGGCCCTTGTGCAAAGTCTCTCTCCAGCTTTTACATGAGCCCCTTTCAGTATCAAAAGGGCACAGTCTGGTTTATCTGTGTTCCCTACACTCGAGTGATGTTTCCTCCCAAGATTCTGAAAGAGCCTACCCTGATCCCCACCGAAGGCAAGGTGGGATTGTATCAGACCTTCCTGGGCTGTCCTTTCCTCCCACCCAACCAGCCCGACCACCCCAGGGTGACACAGCAAAGGACACACACCTACAAACACAAACCCTGCCTTAAAAAGCAAAGGAACCCATGGGAGTACTATAAACATTTTATTTGTGGTTTTCAAAAAGACAGGAAAATAATCTAGAGCATTTATTTATATTTTTTGATAAAAACCTTTCGATACTCCTCATGCATGAAGACCTTCCGTGCGCACGGGGCGGTGCGGGCGCCGCTGGGGCAGGAGCCCGCGGTGGAGCGGAGCCGTTCCCGGCAGGCAGCTCTGCTGTCCCAGACAGAGTCCTGGTGGTTGGGTCCTGGCCAGGCCGGGCCCGGCCGGGCGCTCAGTGCGCGGCCAGGGCCAGCTCGCGCAGGTAGGCCTGGGTGAGGCCGCGCAGCTCCTCCAGCGCGTAGTCCTCGGGCATGGGCAGGCGGCCGATGTGCGGGGCCAGCAGCCGCAGGGGCACGCGCGGCTCTGCGGGCTCGGGGCCCGGCTCCGGGCCCTGCTGCAGGCTTAGCACCACCCGCAGCACGTTGGCCACGCGCTTCGCCATGTCTGCAAGAGCAGGGACAGCGCTCGGTGTGCGCTCCGCTGCGGGAGCGCTCCAGAGCAGTGGCTGCAGTTTGGGAGTGAAGGCACGTGGACCCTGCTGTCCCCTCCCTGTTCCCTCCCTCGGCACAGGCAGCGCAGCCATAGGGGAAGAGGAAACGGGCTGTGCCAGGGGAGGTTCAGGTTGGATACTGGGGAAAAATTCTTCCCCCAAAGGGTTGAGGAGGCTCAGCCTGCAAAAAAGGAGGTGCAGGGGGGTCGGGCTCTCCTCCCAAAGAACAGGGACAGGAGGAGAGGGAACGGGCTCAGGCTGGGCCAGGAGAGGCTCAGGTCAGATATTGAGAAAATTCCTTCCCAAACAGGGCTGTGCAGCCCTGGCACAGCTGCCCAGGGAGGTGGTGGAGTCCCCATCCCTGGAGGGATTTCACAGCTGTGTGAATGTGACACTTGGGGACATGCATGGGTAGCCTTGGCAGTGCTGGGGGATGGTTGGACTCAGTCTGAAAGGTCTTTTCCAACCTAAATGATTCTGTGAGTTTGGGATACAGCTGCTGCCCAGGTGTCAGCCAGGTGTGGAAGTGGCTGTCCCGGGGAGCTGCTGGACAGGGTGTCACCATACCCGACTGAGCCAGGCGGTCCTTGGCCGTGTGGCACTGCAGCTGCTCTATCCTGTTGCACAGGGACGTCACTTTGGTGTGTAACCGCTCCAGCTCGTAGGTGGAAACATCCAGCTGGAAGCAAACATGAGTCAGCTCCAAGACAGCACAGCCAGAGTCAAACTCACCCACCAGGTGACACTACACCAACACCTGCCTGAGTTCACACCAGAGCAGGGAAAGGGGAAGCCTGGACAGGAATCTGGGGGAATGGACACGGAGACTGCTGGGTTTGTCCCGTCCCTTTCACTTGTCACTGTCACACACCCACAGGGCACATCTGCAGGGCACTGCACCCCTTGCTGTGAGAGCAGATAGCAAAGCCCAGTTTTAGAGATGCCCCGTGTTCTGTTTGAAGTGCCTGCCAAAGAGAAGCACCAAGTCCCCCCAACAGTCAGTAAGAGCTTCAACCCAGGCTCCGTGTGAGCTCCCAAAGCACCGGGAAGGCAGCTGCCCACACCTGCTGAATCCTGTCCAGCATCTCGTTCACACGGATGTAGTCGAGGTAGACCAGCCCCGCCAGCTCCCAGTCCTGGATGAGCGCGCTGCGCTCCGGAGGCGCCAGGTCCTCCAGGAATCCTTTCAGGTACTTGTAGTTCTCGTTGATAATTGCATCTGGAGAGAACTGGAGTTAGGAACAGAGGCCACCCCGTCTCCCATGGCAGGGACACCCACAGATCAGGGAACAGGAAGGCCACTGCTGCCCTTGTTCCCAGAGGCCCCTGTGCTCCAGGAAGGTGGGGCTGTGCAGCAGCAAAAGCACCACGCTGCCTCCCTGTTTGCTCAGGAAAAGCATAACGCCAGGTATCCTGGGAGAGAGCTGGTTTGGAACTGCCAGGCCCTCTGTGCTAACTCTGCTGCTCCAAACCCAGCCTGATCACTTCACTGCCCATCCCATGGAATCATGGAGTCACTCACTGGTTTGGGTTGGGAGGGACCTTAAATATCATCCAGTCCCACCCCCTTCCACTTCTCCCTGGTCTCTCTCCAACTCTCTTGGAGCCCCTTTAGGCCCTGGCAGGGACTCTGAGCTCTTCCTGGAGCCTTCTCGTCTCCAGGTGAGCATCCCAGCTCTCCCAGCTTGGCTCCAGAGCAGAGGAGCTCCAGCCCTGGGATCCCACTCCTACCCCTGCCACACCTCTGTGTGCTGCTCAAAGGACAGGCTGCAAGAGGAGTAGCAAGACCCACCTGAGGCCAAGTGCCTGACAACCAGCTTGTGGCACTGGTTCCAGTGCCCAGCCTTGAACAGAAAAAGGGCCTCTTTGTGCTTGTCACCCTCCATCCTCGCCCGAACGGCCTTGGCCTCGTGGATCCAGTGTGGGGGCAGGCAGAGGCGCTGGGTCAGGAAGCTCTCCTTGGCCCAGGACTCGGGGCTCTCGGCCAGGGCGCAGTGCCGGCCCAGCAGCTCCCGCACGGCCTTCTCCCGGACACTGGGACAGAGAGGGCAGCCTGTCACTGACACCAGCTCACCTTCCTGCCACCCAGGCCCACGACAGCCACACGGGGTCACTCAG
>VWZV01004114.1:0-117724 GCA_013397155.1 Irena cyanogastra
GGCGGGGCGGGGCGGGGCGGTGCCGCCATTGGGCGCGGGGCGGAGACGGTGCCGTGACGGCCGCGCCCCCCGCCGCCGCCCCACGCGCCCGCGTGCTGCGAGCGCGCGCCGCGTCCCCGCCTGCTCCGTCCCGTCCCACACCTGAGCCCTGCCCGCCTCCCGGGAGCTGTGAGGGGGTTCTGGGGTCGCACACAGCCCGGCTGTGCTGGCAGCCAGCGGCTCGAAAGGTCCGCTCAGCCGGGACTGGGGGCACAGACCCCGCTCACGGCAGCCGTGGCCGGCAACGGCCTTTAAGTTACCGGCCTCGAAACCCCGTGAGGCCGCCGGGCACCGCGTCCGTAACGGAGCCTGTGCTGCGCTCGGTATCGGGCCCAGTGTGAGCGGCGGTGTGACGGTGCCCTGCCCTGTGCACCGAGGTACGTCCCTGCAGCCCCCCGAGCGGGCCCAGCTCCCACCGGCGGCTGGTGCAGAGCGAGGCCCCGGTCGCCCCCTCAGTGCTGCCACCCCAGCCAAGGGCAGCCAAAAGCCCACATCAGAACGAGTTTTGGCCAACACCGCAGAGCTGACATCGTTTAGAGCACAGCAGACTAATGCAGATCACTCGAGGTTCATTACGCTAGAAAATAACAGAAGGTGCTGTTCAGTGCAGAAGGCACCCTTAAGGTTGTCAAATCCTCCAACTTCAAGACTATCGAGTTGTGGAGCAAACTGTCATTAAGGTTGCTGCACCACAGATGAGGCCTTTCCACCCATAGCTCAGTTCAACCACAACTTTATCCTTCAGCAGGATGAACAGAGTTAGTTTCTGACACAGTCATGCAACATCAGGTGTGTGCTGCTCTCCAAACCTTTCTGTCCTCTAAAGGTCATGGTAATGAGAGCAGTACTAGAACTTGGCAAACATTATTACAGCAAAACTCCCACCACAAACTGAGCCCTGCTCCTGTTATTATCCAAATAAGCAATTGTTCTTCTGTAGGCATGGAGACAATGTGGAGATACAGAGAAGTAGAGAGGAGTTTCAGGATGTTTCAGCAAAATTTTACTAGTTTAATTGGCTTTCTTACTGAGAGGATTAGGGGTGAGTAGATTTTTTCATAATGCTCTTTGACTTCAGGCCCTTTGCCCTGAGTCACAAATGCCAAGAGGCATATTATGAGAGTTCAGACACAATTTAGCCATTCTTGAAATGTCAGTTTGCAACCTAGAATAATCCACTCCCATTTACTTTTGACCTCTTTGTGTTTGGACAAGGTTTACTCACAGTTCTGCTGCATAGACCACACATCAGTCAAAGGCTGGGCCCCCCAAAGACTAGTCCCCAAAACTTCTACTTTATCTGTATATGAGAGCTCTAGCAAGGAAATGAAAGCAAATCAAATAAAAAGCATTTCATCTACATTAAATATTTTAGCAAAAAAAGGCTTACAAAACCTGGAGAAAAACCTGCAGAAACAAGTAAAATACAAGTTCAGACTACTTGTTGGCAGCCTAAGATTGCTTACAGAATTTTTTATTTCTTTTTAGCGTTTGAAAAGTTGTGCATGTTGGAGCATGATATACCTCCTCTCTTATCACTCTCATATATAGGATGCAAAATTTTTGCAAGAGGGATGTGGAGGTGGAGGAAGTCCCTTCAACAGAGAAGAAAACTAATATTCCACAGCAATATATGTATTTCAAGGCATATTGTGTGTCTACTATATTTCCGTTAGCTAAAATTCCAGACTGCTGATTAAAAACGAGATTGACACTTAAGCAAACACATTATTTTTATTTTAATTACTCATTTAGGTCCCAGTCCTGCAAAGATTAAATCAAAGAGATTAGGTTCACTCAAATAAGTAGCCATGAGAGCTGTTCAAGTATGTGACATCAAATGCATATGCATAAGCCTTTGTAATATCAAATTGTTTGTATATAGGTCTAACCTTAGCCAAACTATTTTCACCATTTTCAGTGATGTTGGTAAGAACTGGTTCTTGTCCATGAAGCCAATTCTGTTAGGTAGTCAGTATCCTTGACCAAAGTCTAGGATTTACACCACTTGTCCTGGTGTTTGAAAAAGTTCAAGACTAAGACACAAAGAACAATGACTTTTAGTTATAAACTAATATGTAACTCAGTTGATGTACATGATATTCAAAGACTGAAGCTATGAAAAATTCCCACATTAAAGTACAATCAGGCACGTGGGTTGGCTCATCCAGGAACATAATGATATACAGTTGGCTTTGGCATTTTTTTATTTTTACATTTCATGGCAGAATAAACAGAAACCACATAATTTCCTCTTAAAATCATGGAAAATTCCTGCAATCTCAACTATGGTGTTCAATCTTTGCAGCTGAGGATCACAATTATATACATAATTTACATTTTTATTTACTTTTTAAGTATTTGCTGATCTAGTGATTAACTTCAGTCCTGGGCAGGATTATTTCACTTAGCAGGCATTGACCCAATCCAGCAATGTAATGTATTATCCTCACTAAGATGTATGAAAGCTGTGACAGTTCACTTTTGCAGGAGGTTTAGAGGTTTTCATGGTGCTACAGAATTAAGCCTAAGTAAATGTAAAATCTTAAAAAATATGCACTGTTAAAACTATTAACATGAAAGTTTTAATTTTTTTTCCCCCTTTCCCAGAAAATACAGTAGGGATACTCCTGTGGATAACAACTAGCCATTCACTACTCCCAGAAAGTTCTAGACTAGTTTCAGTTACTCATTTCATGTTATGGTCATAAAGCCCTAACCTGCACTGAGGAGCCAGCTGAGTTCAGGTCACTAACACCAGGAGCAGCATCAATCTGTTAAAATGGCATCCAAGCTGAACTAAATAATTATTCCCAGGAATGGGTTATTCATTTGCATACCATTCTATATTCATAGAATCACAGAATAGTTTGAGTTGGAAAGGAGAATTAGGATTCACTTGTTCTTAAAACTTTAGCACTAAAGCTGTCATTGCCTGGGTAATGTGCACAGTTTTAAGAAACACAGAATCTCCTCTGCTTTCTGGAGTGATGTTAGACTGGGGCCTTGGAACTGAACATGGAGCTGGGGACTGTGTGCTGTCATTGATGGGGCAGTGAATACACTGCCTGCTAATTAACAGATTCTTATGATGGACCCACTGCCACAAGTCCAAATGCACTTTAAACAGTTGCTGCAGGATGTAGGCATCTGATCACTTACCTATTTATAGCACTATTTAAACGTGCTTCACTCACCAAAAGAAATTATAGGTACAACAGCTCTACAAAATATTTATTCCCAAATTGACTTGGAGATTCTAATTGAAAACACAAACTTCTATAAACAAGCATCTTGGTATGAAAATGTTTTCTTGTCATAAAGTATTTTAAGATCCCAGAAATTATTTTCGGACATTAGTAAGGACTAATTCTCACTAAACTCTCTTACTTCATACAGTGTCTAGAATCTTTTCAAGGCTAAAAGATTGTCCCAACCAATAAGGCATTAGAAAAGAAAAAGAAAGCTAGGAAGGATCACAGGGTCCTAAGAACTGTTGCTGTTTGCTTTTAAATTCATGGATCATGTTCTACATTAAGCCAATACAGGTACTGTAACAGTTGATCCAGCAAACAGGCCAGCAGACATGTACTTGAAGCACTAAGAACCACTAAAGAACCATTGCTAGTTTTGAAAATCCAGAAAAGAGTAAGCATGCTAATTCACTAAATTCCGAAAACCAAATGGATGCATAGGCATCCTGAAGGGATCTCTTCTATGTAAGATAGGTTTAGAACTGGGATCAAGCACAGGGAGTATGTTCAGATGAGTACAGTCATTGCCCAGAACATCCATTCTGTCCCTCTCTGAGGTAAAATTTTGTTATTTAAAATTAGCTTTGTGTTTTAAGCTGACTTATTGTGCCACCAAAAGCAAGGAAAATAAAGGTCTAGAAGCATTAACCATAGGTTGCTGACTAGGTAAGGGTTGTTATGCTGCAATAACTCCATTGTTTTAGTCATATGACTCTACCCAACAACCTTTAATATGAAGGGTCAGTTAATGTAATTAAGCCATTAAAAGCTTCTTAAGAAATAAGTCATTAATACAAATTAATGAGGTAAAATTCTACATTCCTTACTAAATGATTCTGCATTCCTTGAACACCTAAAACTTTTGCTAAAGTTAAGTAAATGTTAGTGTTGAACTCTTAGGCTTGTCTACACTTGAAAGTTACTTTGGATTAAGGCAGGGAGTGAATTTCAAGTGCAGCAGCAAATCTGGAATAATTCCAAACATGGACAAGCCATGTATAGTGTAACCCTGGAAGATACCATGGGTTTTAAACTCATACCAGAGGCTACATATCCAATTCAAATAACACATTCTTATAGATTTCAGATTTTAAAAGAAGGAAAAATACCAAAACCCTCCAGCACTTCTAACCATCTCTTTTGTGCCTCCTGCTCTCCCCTGCCTGCCTTACACAGGCTCCTCTATACCCAGCACTCTTCTTGACTCTCATATGCCCCTTATCCTCCTTCCAACATTTTTCTGATAAGATGTTTATAGGCCCTCAACCTACCAAATGCAAACACAACAGACCAGAAGAGAGAGGAAAGAAAGAGATTATATGAGAGAAGGAAAAAATCAACACAAGATCAAACATGGAAAATGTGAAACTAGCATACCTTTACTGTTCAATCACTTTCTTCTGGCTGGGTCCCATTTCTCATATTGCAGTTGTCTGTTTACAGCTCAATCCAAAATATAATCAAATAGGCAAAAGTCAGTAGATTACTTTAAAGTGTTCAGTTCCAGACAATACTCTTTATGTACAATCATAACACACCTAGAACTTAGGCACATAACAATTATTTAATAAGATATACTTTCAGATTCAACATATTAAATAACTGATATTCACCCTCTAATACCTAAAATATGGAACTACACATATGGCTAAAACTACATGTGGTTTGCAGGACTGGGTTCCAAACTGTGTTCTGTTTTGAAGTTCATGTTGCATGCTTGTGGTTTCAAAACCAAATTATGAAATTATGTGAACTTCTTTGTTGCCAAGATGAAAGTATCACAGGTTATTCATGTCTACAACTTCCTAATTACTTCATTATTTTTATCCACATAATTCCACAGGGTGCCAAATGTTTTACTGAAAAATATCAAGACAAAGCTACTGCATAGAGAGCTAACAACTTCAGTAAGCAAAGGTAAGTGACTGAAAAGGATGTGAGAAAGTGTAACTGTGCATTGAAGTTTGACACACTGTATTAATTATTTGTCTTGGACATTTTCTTCTAGCCCTTTTGATCTTTAGTTGATCTGGTTTTCTCTTTTTCTTCCCAATCTGATTTAATTGCAAGGGCAAGATAAAATGGGTCCTGATAAAGAAATTGAAGGAGATTTATGTACAGTCTGCCTCACAGATGAAGCAGAGTCAAAAATCAAGCTGCTAGATAGACAGTCATTATCTTTTGTAAACTAAATTTTAACCAGCACAGTAAAAATGCCTGAAATAAGACTGTTTTAGCTATATTTCTGTCACATAATGAATAGGTTGGCTAGATGTTCAGAATCTAGCTATACTTACCAATGACATTTCATGTCAAGTAAACAATCAAATCTAAAAAGCCCCATTAAAAAATCCCACCAAACCAAAAAACCAGAAGATCTTATTTTATTAAATAAACCTACTGTTTTATGATCAGTCTGCAAAGTGGTTTGAGGAGGAGGAGCTCATGAGATGTTTATAAGGTGATACAGTGTGGTATTTTTGAAGCCCAATATAGGTAATCACATTTTAAAGAAAAGCCATAAAGTGAGCCTCTCTTCAGTATACAGTGTGTTTCCAAACATGCTCCCTGCAAGAAAAAGTCACCTATTTAAACCTATTAGCTATGTGAACTTATATACCAACCCGTGGCAAAATTTTGGGATTTGAGAATAATCACATAATGCATTGCTCATGCTCCAAATTATTTCATGTTTAAACTCCAAAAATTTGAGGAAGGAACTCTGCACTGCTGCTCTGTCCTCAGGTTCAGCACTGCTCCTGGAGAACACAACTTTTTTTTTTCTTTCACAATGGAATTTACCAATACTACTGCAAAACAAATTTGTAAAAGGGCTTAATTTTATACTTTCCTATGGGACTTACAGTTTAGATGCAGCTGGAATTGTGAATCAACATAAAAGTTTTTCCTTCACATACACAGTGCAGCATTAACTCTTTCAGAGAACATATTCTTTTGTCTTTGTCTATATGAGAATTAGTCTTTTTGCAAGTATTGGATCTAAGTTTTATCCCTCCAAGTGATCTGCAATACATGACATTCTTTATTTTGCTTCAGACTGCAACTGACTAATGCGTTATGTTGGATATTTGTTTGTTTTTCCCACGTGTTATTTCATTGTCCTTGAAATTACAATAACACGTGCCAGGGAATGTGACCTATCAGTCTTAACTGTCCTTCATTGAGTCTAGATGGAGATGTAAGGCAAGTGCATGCATATAATATATGAAGAGTTTACACTTTATTCTGACACATAATTTGCTTCTGGAAGGCTTTCATGTCATACATTGATTCATGAAGTATCAATTATTTAGTGCAGATGTGTGTGAATTGCTATAAAAATCCAGTCTTTGTTGCCATTTACATATTAAAAAAGCCAAATGCAAGTTTCTTTTCTCTTCAAATATGCACAAAAGATCAGGAGAGATCTTGAGTAATGAGACAGAGGAGGAAAAAACAACCCAACCTTCCATCTGCTCTTTTACCAAACCTTGAGGGAAAAGATTGGTCTTTTGACTCTTTGGGTCTCTTGATTGCACTAGTGAGAATACAGCTTATGAAGAAAGAAAATTTTTCAACATAAAAATCAACACAAATAACTCAAAAGCAGCTGACCAACACCCTTAATCACAGCACATATCTGAAGATAAAATATGAGAAATACCGGATCATAAGCAGTCCAGAGTATATGCAGCTAGCTGTATTTTCAGTAATAATTCTCTCCATGAGCCCAAGCACAAGCCCTATAATTTTCACAGCTGTTTCTTGTAAGCCACCACCATTCCCTCCCTTGCACAACTTAAAAAGAATTTTATGTATTTCTGGATTATTACTTCCACAGAACTGGCAATGTCAAATATGAAGGTGATAATGAGCTGAAGGACATCAGCAAACTCAGTACGTCAGAGCCAGTGCCCCCAGTGTTATCAGGTGGAAATTGCTTAAAAGCAAGGACAGTCCAGGCCCTGCTATATCACAGGGCCAAGAACCTTTTGTACAAACTGGCTTGCTTACACTTGCCACCTGTAACCTGCGCATCTGTCAAACCATCTGTGTTTAGCAGACAGGCAACAAACTGCATACTCAGTGCTGTTGAAACCATGGACAAAAAGAAACAAAGGCAAGTTATGCCTTTAGCAGAGAATATAAATACATGCATCCAGTAAATTTACTATTCAGGCCTTTCAAATTTTGCTGTTGCCTGAAGGATTAATTTTCTCTTAAGGACTAGCCGCCACAGCAATATAGATCTGCAGGAGGTTTCAAATATTTTACTGAAAACCTCATGTTTTTATGAACTAGCCAATAGATACCTAAGAGTTTTCAACTTCTATAGGGTGTAAGAGCCCAAAGACCTGAAGAAAGAAACATTATATACTTGCATTTTCTTTTTAATACTTCATTTGTTTCATTCAATTGTTTGGGGGGAGGGGGGAGAAAAAATGGAAACATCTACAAACCATTTCTATACAATGTGCTCTTTTTAGAACATGGAAGGAAAACTTAGCCTACCCTGGAAAATATACTGATCTATACAAGTACACAGAGAGAGATAGAAAAATCTATAAACCAGAGAGTTTTTTGTTATCTCACAGATAAAGAACACATTCTTTCAGATTATTTAGATACCAAGAGGCAACAGAAGCAGAATAGTTAACTACATTGAAAACTGTTCCTAATATGCAAACCACGAAACTATCACCATGAGGGTGAGGGTGAGAAAGGCCTCATGCTAAAGAACACTGGCTGGCCTCCATCTGTCTCATCCTGTTTCTCCCATGAAATAGACCAACCACTTTGTTAATAAACAGTAATTAATTCCAGAAGGAATAGGAGATACGAGAGCAGATTCCCATAATCTTCTTTTTTTTTCTCTTTTTTTAAAGCAAGACCTGTTAATGATCAGGCTGTGGGTATCTCTCCATTAACAACTAGCCAGGTACAATAGGAAGGGATCTACAGAACAAAATCACATGTGTTGAGAGTCTGGTATCTACACTAGACACAGCTTATTGGAAGTTATTTCCAACCAGTTATTTCCAACCATGCCAGTGCATGTCCATTAGTTGCTGGAGCATGTTAGGTCCTGGGTCCCAGTTTAATTTTACTCAGTAAGTAATCCCATTTGTGTACTCTGACACTGTAAACCACCTCGAAAACAAAAGCCCCACATGTGGGAATGACCAGGAGTTTCATTTCCAAAGCCTGCTCCTGGTCCAGCCTAAAATGCTGAAGGAGGCATATCCCAAATACCTCAAAGGACAATTTTACTCTAATTTCTCTTCAGGGACAATCACGAGCAAGAGAAAACTGACACCTAAGATACCGCAGAGCACTGACAGCACTAGCACTTGCTACCTGCCAAATACACGCATCTGATACTATTCTAAGATGTTCACATTTAAAGGGAATGCAAGTTCACAAAACATTTCCAGGTCTTTGGTTCTAAGTGTCCAAATCCATGCCAATGCAGAGAAATAGCTTTCATGTACTGCTCTGCCCTTCTTCATTCGTATTTTGACTCCTTGTTGTGTCCAGGATTTGTACTGGCCCTTTTCTAGCGAGAATTTCACTGACTGTCCATGAAGGAATTGTAGAACCCTTCTCCCTAGTCCTCTTTCTTCTCTCAAACAAAACACAAGTGACTCTTCCATTAGAATTGGAACCTTACATATCCATACTTGTATGTGTGCAGTAAATACACCAGAGGAGATACTGTCTTGTGCTGACCTTTATTTCACAAATGGTTTTACTTTTTCAAGTTAAAAATATTCAACCATAGTTCTATTTCATTGTATGGAATGGAGTTCAGATCCCTGAAGAGAAAACCACTGAATTCATTGGTTCAAAAGGTTCAATATTAGAAATGTAAAAGGAACCAAATTCTCTTAAGTGCACAAGGGATTACAAAGGTAATTTCTTAACAGCTGCATAATAAATACCATATACATTAATGATAAAACAGCTTTATTTACCATAGGGTGAGAAAACTTTTTTTTTTTACCAAAAGAAAGAGTGATTTTTTTCAGATACAATGTATTTGTTTTACTTTTTATGTTAAAAAGCGCAATGGCAACAAACTAAACCATTCATCCAGCAGAAAGGCAGTTAGCATCTGTGAGGTCAAGTTAGCAAAAGACAGATAAAACATCTGACTGGACTGCTCTCTTTTCTAAATACAAGACAAGCAGTTAATCTTTGAGAGTAAATCCTATCCTAAGTAGTAATACTAAGGCCTATGTTGATTTTGTGTATTTGTTGAATTTCTGTGTGTAAAGAAAGAGTCCAAACTAACAATTTAGTTGCATTTTCTTGTTCTACGTGTAGTTTTTGAAATGTCGTACTACTCAAAGCTTAGACCTTGGTAACTATTAGCATTTTATTAACTACACTAAATGTACTTTTTTTACTGTAACCATATACATCTCTCAGAGGGGCATAATCTGGGGACCATTCATAGCTCATATTTGTTTTCCCCATGCAGCCCCACATGTGGTGAACAGCTGTAGAAGTTGTAAAATTGTCTTTACACATTGCACATGCTGATGAATATAATATACATACACATTATGTATTAAGCAAGTCCTGAAGCAAAATAATGTATGGAATATTTCTACTTACTTACTTTATAAATATTTGTCTTTATTTAAATAAAGACAAATGTTTCCTTTTAAATTCTATCAACAAAATAATAGCACTTAATTATTCAGAATTGCAGGTTTACCAGTTCTTACCACAAGCAAGCCTTTTAACCACATCGACTATGGCAAAGAATCAAATGCTGTCAAAAGTGAAACTGCAAAGCAACTGTTACCATGGTATTGTGAGCAACTCCACTGCAATAAAATACAGAAATGAAAATGTAAATTGTTGCTTACATATACATTTTGCTCCAGGGTACTATAAGCAAAAATGAAAACAGCTGGTAGTGAGTCACCCTTCTAGATAATAAATATTGCTAATATGAATCTGATGTGTTGAAGGGTGGGATGAAGCTCCAGAGACTAACACTCCCCTCGTTAATATTCTATACCAAATTGAAAGAAAGGTGGGGTGGTTTCCCCATCTCTAGGGTGAGCTTAGTTTTCTGAACACAGCTAAATCAATCCCCACAGAGCTATCTTATCCGCAAGGCTCATGAAAAATATCTGACAAGTAAATGGTTAGCATTTGGAATGGACCACACTGAGTGAAGTAACAGTTATTTCATAAGAGATTTCCCATGGTATATATTCCCAAACCCAACTACGAGGCCTTCACTCCCACACCCACCACAAATGATAATATTTGAATCCTGGGCTATACTATTAATACACTCAGGGCCATTTTATGCAGCAAAGTACACATAGCCAAGCATACTAACAGGATAGCATATTTCTTGGTTATTATTTATAAAAAGGAAAGCAGGTCTGTTTAAATGAGGAACACTTCCCTCTGCTCCCATTTTCCATCTGCCAACAGAGATACTGCACGTGGGACATATCACACACCAGAAAGAAAAGTGTTATACAAGCCCACTGTTAAAATAGCTTTGTTAATGTGAACATTCTTTTTTTTTTAGTATGCCCATTTTTCTGCTTTCTCACAGTCCTTGTAACATGTTCAAAAGAATAAGCATTATTCTCAAGATGATTATTATTATTTCAAAATTATTTACAATTATTTACAATATTTTGATCAACTATATACTGTAGAAATGTGCTATCCTTTGATTTTAAGGTTAGCATGCACAAAAAGAGAAGCAATTTCCCATACAAATTGTCTGCAAGTCTTTCACACTTATCTACTACATGTTTTCTGCATACTAAATCTGGTCAGAGTAAACTTAAATATTTTTCTTGTCAATTTATTTTTAAAAAAAAGTAAACATGAATTTAATTTTATTTGTGGGTCTGAAAAAAGAACTTACATTAGCTTGACTGATTAGAGAAATTTTACAAAATGTTTTAATTATAATATCTAATTACAGCACTCTCTTTTTCTTGTCAAAACAAAAACAAAAACAAAACAAAAAACAAACAAAAAGAAAACCAAACACCTCAATAAAAAAACACAACGAACCCAACTTTTACAAAGTGGTTTTACTTTACTACTTTTAGTATTACCTTATGTTTGTTCTTCATGCCAGAACAGCACATGGATTATTGTGGTGCTCTCATATAGGGGATCACTTTTACCCATCTGTGCCAGTGAAGTTCTTAGCGAACTTTATCCATAATGCTTATCTTATGAAGCCTCAGTTCTACCATTACTGATATATGTACCAATCCATTAATAAGTTTTTCCCCTCAGAGTTAATGAAATTGCTCGAGTGTGTAAGTTTTGTTGCCAAGAACTATGATGAGATCATCTGCCTGGAGGGATGCAAGTTGGAACCCCTCACTATTTCGGTTTGCATGAATTCAGATCTCCTAGTGGAACTAGCAAACAAACACCAGCCAAAGACCAAGACTCAAACAAAGATGAGACTCAGGCCAGAATAAGCAAAGAAAAAAATACATGCTATGTTGTAGGGTGCTGCTTTTTCTTCCTTGTGGGATACTGCATCACTCAGCCAAGGTTCTGATAGCTCTGCTTACTGGGAAAATTCACACATTGACACAAGTGCTTGAATCAGGCCACTGCAGATTAAAGACCCTATGACTTCTAGAATTTAGCCATAGGTTTACCAGACAATATGCTCTACCAAAAGTTAAATTTTTTATTTCTGTTATCACAGTAATTGTCATGTAGCTAAGCCATTGTTGGTACATAGAGGCGAGACTGGACTTCTACCATAAGGATTATCAATGTACCTACTATAAGAGATCCAGAACCAGTTTCTTCAAACACAGAGAATGGCTTCTTCTTCCAGCAGAGATCTGGGAGAAGAGGAGGAGTGGGAGTTGGAGAGATCTTCCAACCAGGAATGTAACTTCCAATAATCACTTACAGACTGCAGAGTTATGTTCTAGGATCTTCCTATTTGTCCAAAACTATTACTTGTAACATATGCAGAATGAAAGCCCCTTGCATAAGACTGTAAATAAGCTTCTCGACTGAACCAATTGTGGCTCAGCCAACTTCAGCCCTCGGGACAGGGAAGTGCAAAGAGGGTAAAAGAGGCCTAATTTAGTAATGTCATGCTCAGGTTTTCTTATAATTTTGCCATTACTTTAGAGATGGGATGTCTTTAGGATTTAGATTCCAAATCACCATGAAACTATTGGAAATGCCAGTGATAAAGCAAGTAAAACCACATGCAGCATTATAGGAGAGAGATTAGAATTCAGATGGAACAGAAATGAGAAAAAAAATGAGAGTTTTCTCTTAGAATGTATGAAATTCACTGCTAAAAAGAGAATGAAAAGCATGCAAGTTGGGTAGCTCATATACATTGAGGAGAGTTTATGTTTAAGTATATCTAGTTTTCACAGTAAAGTGTAATATACAATTAATCATATTTCAGCAGTAAATGTTAGAATGTGGAATGCCTTGTTTATTGGAAAGCACTTCCAAGGTTTCAATTTCAGATAGTCTCATTCAAAGTAGCTGTTTCATAGAAACCATTTGTATAAATTAAAATAACAGTTGATCTTCATGGTAGTTCTTAATTATCAGATAAAACTCTTAACAGCGTGTCTTTCATGTAAACCAGGGGCATACTGGAGCTGACGTATTTCCTTTACACATGAAAATAAATTGTTTACAGTGTCTGTCATCACATGTACTTCAGAATCAGAGACAATTTGACTGCATCGATTAGATTTTCATTAAGATGCCAATCACCATTTTTTCCAGCAAAAAGACACCAAAGTGTGTGCGAAAGCATCAGTTGTGTCTGGCACTCAGGTTTGCTGTTGGGGGAGCAAATCAGGAAAGAAAAGCAGACTTGGAGTCTCCTAGACCCTTGTGTTGGAGATCAGTAGATGGCCCAATACTTCCTTTCCCCAGCCCTAAGCAGCCAGAGGGAGGCCTGGCAGTGCCCTGCCCCTACAGAGGGACACAGGATTCCTGGCAGGAGCCGTGGCAGCTTTGGCTCCTCACCAGCAGCAGTGGGGTACCTGACCAACTTGAGCTACATTGATGGCCCCGACACTGACGCAGCAGCTTTTAACCCTTGGTGCTTCTACAGGCTAGTGCAGAGTAGGAGGTTGAGCTGGACTTTGCTTACCCCCTGCAACCTAGGAAACACACGCAGATTACAGGAAAGTATAACAGGTGTCAGGGCACCACAAGGACCTTGTTTCTGCATCGTGGGGAATTACTGCTATCGGCGTGCATTGTTGTGCTGGAGGAGGCCCGTGGTTCAACTGGTGCAGAGCTTTGCCCTTGGCCATAGCTGCCTCATAAAACTTCGAGGTGTTTTGCAAGAGGTAGTTAGGTCACACCTGCCTCAGGAAAAGATTCTTCTAGACCCCATAAGTCAGTAGTGTAAGTGTTTATCTCTCCTCTAAAATATTTCATTCTTTACTTAACAGTATGTCAAATCTGAGTAAGGATGGGGTTTAGATTTTTTTTTTGTTGGGGTTTATTCATAGACAACTCTTCTTCTAAATCCCAATAAACTCTAGATACCAAACTGAAATAATGATTTCCCGAGGACAATATGCATTGCATGAAAAAACTTCCTTTCAATTTTGCAGGCAAAACATTTCAGTTTCTTGACTATCTTATTCACTGTGTTTTGTAAGACAACGTGAACAGCCATTCCTTCTCTAATTTAGCAACGTTTGCTATTACTTTTTAAAACTGGATGAGTTATGGCACATCTTATAAGGTATCTAAGGTATATAATTATCTTATTTGAAGTTTTTCACCCCTCTCAATTTGAAAGCTTTTCTGGATTTTTATCCTTTCTTTTGACCAAATTAATCATGATGTAGCCTGCTGTAATTTTGGGCAAGAAAAACATTGCAGCAGCAGGAGTCTTAGAAACATCTGTGACAGATACTCTGTCTTTTATGTTCCTGTTACATTCACAGTGCACAATGATGACATGGAAAGCCCCTTGCGTGAGTGCACACAGGGAGTTGAGAATGCTTGCAAGCAGCAGCACTGGGCTTTCTGTATTCATAGATGTCAAAAAGACAAATAACATCTCTATAATTTTACTTAGAGGCAAAACATTTTGCCCAGCAATAACAGAAGACAGTTTCTCTCTGTATTAACAAGAAGTAGCAATGCAGAAAAGTGAAATGTTTCCAGCACTGAGGTTAATAATTTTAGACATGTCCAATAGCCCTTGTTGGAAACCTTATACAAATGAGGACTGGTATTTGCCAAAACTTTTCATCAGGAAGGAACACTGAAAGAATTGAAAGCTATTTCAAATTAATGAAAAAGTAAAAAGCACATTAAAAATTTTACAGAATATGAATTCAAAAGAACTTCAGCAACACAATTCAACTGAGGTTTCCCAAGAGCCTAAAAAAAAAGGAAAGTATTAAATAGGCCTTTATTCATATTTCATGAACTATCAGAATTATTTATATTCCTTCATAATGTTGCAGAAAGCTACAGCTAGCCGAGCACCACCTGAGAAATTTACATATTCTGAGTAAAATCATAAAAGACAAGATTGCTTCAGCTGGTAAATTGTACTTTCATCCTCAGATCCTCACTAGAGGACAATAATTCCATGAACACGAACAGATTTTGCAGAGAAACCAGTCTGAGATTCCTCTCAGTGTTTCATTTGTTTGGTAACATAGCCAATGAACAGGGGTTTATTCTGCAAGAATAAGCTGTCACAAGCCTCATATTTACAAACTGCTGCAGCTGTAATGAAGTTCAATCCCACTTTTGTTCATTGCATCCATCAACACTTCACACATCTCAAAATTTACCATTAATGCATGTAGTATAAAGTGTTCATAGAATATTTTAAGTGCCCTGTAAGACTCCCCTTCAGCTGCTCAATCTAGCTATTCAACTACACATGAATAAATTTGTTCAAAAGTATTACTGTAGTTTACCATTATGCAGCTTTAAAATTAATGAGATGCAATATAAAACAATAAATCAGATTTTTTCACTTGTTCATACTTTCCTAGATAGTAATTTCTAATAAAGTGAAAGAAGAGACAAGATAAAAACCTCAATTACTGTTAGCAATAAAAATACTTCTATTAAAAAAATCCATAATCACATAACCATTATATATATGGATCTGTACATGTCTCTCTTTTTTCATTCTAAGCAGTAAAATGTCTCAGTTACATCAAAATTATGAAAACAGAAAGGAAGAGTATCTGCCATACTACAAAAGTAACTGCTGTCTCTGTTCTGTGGCAGCCATAGTAAAATCTCTGTGAAAATCCAAACAAACCAAAAAATTCTACCTCCTTTCCAACAATTATGCTGCACCTGCAATTCAACAAAATGTTTTCAACGGGCAGTAATTAATTTATTGTTCTACTATAAACCTATTTGCACTGCCAGCCTAAGATTTTAACTTGATAGAAAATTATATTTTTATTTCTGATTAACTTTTCACTTTAGATATAATTCTAAAATACATTTTATATTACTAAACTGATCTTCATTTCCATTTCAGTAGCCCTCCTATAAGAAGAAACAGAACAGCAGGACCTGAAATAATGTAAGGTATCTGATTAATTTAAAAAGGTTTCATAAAGCAAGTTTTACCATGTTAAATCTACCTGGGAGTTATTTCTGCTTTAGTGAAGAGAAAGATATAGTTCATAATTATACTTTTTTAATTCTTGACTAGTGAAGTCAAGAGCTGTGGTGCCTCATGAGAGCTGTAAGAAATCCTAGGCTTGATCCAGCTCTTATTAACTTTAACAAAAGCTCCAGTTTTCCCTTGATATCTCTACTGTACTACAGGCAAACAATCTTTTTCATTTCTTTTCTTCTGCTCTTTCATAGATAATATATTTGTTTATAACGAAGTAAAAATCTATTTTCTGCTTAATATAGGAATATATTTTAATTCACATTTTGATATTATTAATTTTAATGATTAAGTTGATTAATTGGATTAATCAAATACTCAAATAAATATAGAGCACTTACACCTTCCACAGAATTACAGGGGTTTAGATGTATTTTAGGACTAAACTCTTAACATATAATATTCTTTTACAATACAGCTGTAACTTCATCTGGTAGTCAGCACAAGAACCTACAGAAACAGCTGAAAATATACAAAGTACCTGGATGCATTTTGTCCTCCAGTATGGACATTGTGCACATTGTATTCACAATAATATGTACACAAAGTACAGTGGGATTTGTCCTCTGCTGAATAGGGAATGCTGAAAGGTCACACTGGTAATGAGTTGAGTAATATCTCTGCACTTTTAGAACATTCCAGTGCTTGATGGATACCACAGTGGATTTATGTTTTTAAGAATCACCTGAAAAAGGTATAGGAAGAAATTAAAATAAGTTGTACAGTTTTTGTTACTTGGAGGCAGAAAAGTTGTCCAGAACAATTTGCTCTTAATGGCTGTTTCAGCTCAAAAGAGACCCTGAAGTGAAGAATAAACAAACTGTCACAGGAACAGAGCATAAGTCTCTTAAGATCAGGGTTAAGGTTCATTGGTACAATTGCTCTGAGCAAAACATTACTGCATCTTGGATTAATCTTGGCATACAAATAAATATAAAGGTACAGCACTAATGTACATGTAATACCTTTTCTGTAACCCCTGCACATGCAATACAGCCAAATGCATCATGCAAAATACAGCATATTACAAAAATGAAATGGGAATTCTAAATATGTTGAAACAGAGGTTTAGAAATTCAGAAAGGTAGATAATAATAAACAAAAGTTAGATAAACAGGCTTTGCTGTCAGTCTTACACAAGTTGTATTACTCTTGTTTAAGCTAAAACAGACTCCAGCCAGCCATTTATCTCAAAAAAAAAAAAAACCAGCTATCCCATCTACAACTTGCCCTCAGCTTTTTCTCCCCCATAAAGCTTCAACTTTCAACTTCTTTTTTTTTAAAGATTATTTTAACATACTTTGATCATCCCATTAAAAAAACCAAATATGCACAGTAGAGTTTCATGCTGGAGGGGTAAATCCTCGACATAATTATTTA
The DNA here is from genome assembly GCA_013397155.1 of Irena cyanogastra. Classification (NCBI taxonomy): domain Eukaryota; kingdom Metazoa; phylum Chordata; class Aves; order Passeriformes; family Irenidae; genus Irena; species Irena cyanogastra. The sequence continues at coordinate 17,353 of VWZV01004114.1, forward strand.
AATATTATTATATTACTGAAAAATCTCTCAGTTTTGCATCAGTAAAAAGAAAGGTTGTGCCAAAATCCCCTTCTCTTCTGTCTCATTATTTGTTCCCACTGAGTACCAGAGTCCTGAATCTAGGTACCTCTCACTCCCAGAAACATGTCTCTCCATACACTCCCCTGCCCATTCCAGCTAAAGGCATTTCAGCCCTTGAAGCTGGGTCAGAAGCACTCAGGATGCATTCCCAACCTGAGCACTCTGTTCTCCTTTGCCACCTTCAAAGTACAAAGCCCCTGTAGGAATTGTTCAGCTTCAGGCAGTGGCCACATGCAGAAGCTGGGACAGTCCTAGCTGCAAGAGTTGGGATGCAGCAAGGACCTCTCTCATCTCCTCCTGTGTGAGGTTCCTCACTCCCTTTCTACAGACTGTAGCTTTAATTATCACAACACCTCAACCCCTGGAAATGTCACATATCACTACATTGATACAGTGATAAACATTTCCCACAAGGACTGTTAATATTGCAAGAACAGAGCTGCAAATCCACGCTGCTTATCCTTCCTCATTTATTTGCACAGCATAGCTGAGAGGATAAAGGAAGAGAAGCCATTCTGATAGCAAGCACATGTATCCCAGTGCAGCACTGCGTTGTCCCTCCTCCTCCCTAATAAATAATGCTGGTCAGCATTACCTATTAGAGCAACAGCAGTGACAGACTGTCAGATTTCTGCACTGGGCAAACTCCCCAGAACTGGGCTGGTCACTTACTAAGCCTCTCCATTTGCTGATACACTGCTCTCTTCATAGGCTCCTTGGCACAGAGGGCTGGAATGTCCCACTGGCTTCAAATATTAGTTTTTTTTTTCCTTTAGGATATTTTAGCAACTGCTGTACTCTCCAGGAGCTCTCTGGCCTGAAAGAAAGCTAGAACCAGCACTAGTAATAGAGGAAGGCCAAGTTCTAACATTATTTAACTGTCCTTAACATAATGTGCCTGTGGACGCTAATAGTGAGAGCTGCTGCTGACATGCACAGAGCAGAGGGTGTTTAGCAATGGAGAAAAGTCAAGCTGGCCTTGGATGAGTTTTCCACAGCAGTGGATGCAGAATGCACAGGCAGAAATAGGGCAAGTTCCTTGCAGAAGGACAGAGGCTTAGGAGCAGGACCTCATGCTTGTGAAATCAGTCACCAGTCTGGGGACAAGAGTTTGCACACACAGTGTCATAGTGGCTTTTCTACCAGCTTCAACACCAGTGCCACTGCTCTGAAGCACCTGCACCCATATGCTCAGCTCCAAGCCACTTCACACAAGCAGTTATAAGAACTGCTCAAGACTGGGAATGCAGAGTTCTTCAGATATCCATTACCAATGGGACTGACCTTCATTACTCTAATTATTAGGGGCTCACATAATTTCACTATAGCTATTTTAAATGTTTTAAGCACATAAAGGTACATATCTTTTGAAATCACATTTCGCTCAAGTTATTTTCTCTGTATGTGAACAAGTAGCTAGTAGGCTTTAAATGGTTGCCTTTAATTGAATTGTTAATGATTTGGTTTGTTATTAAAATACACTGCTATACGAGTTCTGCACATGCAGGAGAACCAAGGAACTAATTACTAAGCTTTAAAACACTTGCAAAATGTTACAATAATCTAAAACCTAAAGTCATATTGAGCCTGTAAAACATATAGTCATTTAACACCTAAAAATCTCCCTAAACCTATAAACCCATAAAGCCTGTGACAAATTAACTGATGGTTGTATAGTCAAATCTAATTAAAATTTTATTCAAAGTGTTCAAGCCCTTATGGCTCCCCTCAGAAACTCACTTCCTATGCCCCTTGGAAGTAGGTATGCAGGGTATGTCTTAATTCTCCACCCATCCTGAGCCAGCCCCAGAAACAATGGAACTTTCCGGTTGCCCATATCAGCCCCCTAAATGAGCAGGCTTCTGAAAGCACACCATATAGAAATACCTCTGGGTCTACAGTGCAAGGTTTTTTAACTCTGTCTAATTGAGGACCCTGAGAACACTGGTACCCAAATGGATTTTCGTCACCAGCATGAACCTTCAGTGCAGTTCAACAAAATCACCTCTTGCCACTGTCAAACATTTACAGCCAGTTCTACTATCCCTGGCCCTCTGATGTTAAAAAAGTTCCATTTGTTGAGCAATGGCAATAGTGAGGATTCTCCTCACCTCCAAAAAAAAAAGTAATGACACATGGTAAGGAGCAAGGTCACTAGAAACAAGGTTTTAAACAAACAGGCAGTTAATATCCTAAAGACACTGGAACTGTGCAACTCAACTTTTCTGAATTTATTGTATTGACATCCACAACTGTGCACTGACCTAGGCTGCAGTCTGCAAAAATAAGGAATAATGTTTTCTTGGAATTTATGTATCCATTTTCTCTTTTTAGAGGATCATGTGGGACCAGATATGCTATCTATAAGACACTTATCAGTTTAAAAGCCTAATCTCTGAAAATAATTTATAAATTCTTATCTTCATGCATTTTGAGGAGACACATCCATAATCACTTAACAGACTCCATGGTCCTAGTACAGAGACCTGAACTGCCAAGACAAGTTTTAATTTTAACTTACACGTGAATTTTTAAATTTTGATTTGTAATCTACAGAAGATAAATCAGCCTGTGATAGCCACCTGATAGCAGCAGGTTAGTGTCAGGGTGCAGCAGGAGCTGGCTGCTCCACTAGGCTGAGTAAGCATAAAGCCATTGGTGACAGTGGCCTCATCAGCAAGGTCCCCATCTCAAAGTCCCCAGGCAAGGTGAGAAGAGCAGGTCTGCCAACAGCAACCAGGGTCAGTTGATAGTTGGTGGTGACCAAGTAGGTCCCAGATAAAGCCAGGAAGCCAGCTGGAGATCAGGACTAGCAAAGATACAGCCAGAAATTGGTACAAGTACCACATAGCTCAGGCAAGGGCACAGACCTGAGCCAAAAGAGGGAAATCCTGATGATGTCCTCACAGCCCTTTCTCACATTGCTCTCTTCCCAGTTCCATCCAAAGCTACACAGTTGCACTGTGTCAGGACTGGCCTTCAATGCTGGAAGGAAACTGTTGGTTCCCCCAGATGTCTACAACAACATGGCTTCAGACCATTCCAAATAATCTCACAGGACATGGGGGGATGGCATTTAAACTAATAGAGGGGAGATTCAGTTTAGATGTTAGAAGGAAATTCTTTACTGTGAGGGTGGCGAGGCACTGGAACAGGTTCACCAGAGAAATTGTGGATGGCCCAACCCTGGCAGTGTTCAAGGCCAGATAGAATGGGGCTTTAAACAACCTGCTCTATTAGGAATTGTTCCTGCCCATGGCATGGGATTTGGAACCAGACAGTCTTTAAACTCCCTTCCAAACCCAGCCATTGCATGATTCTATGATCCCAAAGCCCGGGTCCCTTCACAGTATTGCACAGTAACTGCAGCATTTACACACCTGTCTGTGTCCTTGTCTGTCCTCCATGCCCTACACCTTCTGCATTTCAAGGAGAAAATGCCAGTGATTTCACCAAATACCTACTTCACAGCATAAACAACTCACCTACAAGTGTGAGCAGCCAACCCACTTCTAAAGCATGGATTTGAGCAGGCAAGACTCAGAAACACACCCATCAGGATATGACAGCAGGCTACAGTCACTGCCTCGCAGGGCACAGCAAGCTTTCCCGTACCACAGAATAGCTCTGTGGCTGAGGCACTCAGGTCTCTGGGGTAGACCTCCAGAGTCCTCAGGAGAAATAGCTACAGCAGTATGGAAAGTGTGGGAATACACTAACAGCATGCTTCTATCCCTGAGGCAGAAATTTCTGAAGGTAAGACTGACTGTCCCATGCTTGCTCACAAAACACAGAACACCCTGAAGCATGACCATGCCCCAAGAACATGTAACCAGTCTTTCTGTCTGCCTGCAGAGCAGATGCCATCAAGCAAGCAGAGGCAGTGCTACAGCACCTGTCTGCACAGTGTATAGGGAAGTACAGCTCCTCCTGTTCCAGCAGGTGCTTGTATGTACAGTGCCATGTTACTGTAAAGATCAGTGGTCAAAGGTTTGCCTCTCAAATGCTGTTCCAGCAACATATACAAACTAGTCCTGCAATTCTAAGGAAAGGGGCAAAAAAATCCCAGCAGCAAGCATATCCCTCCCTCACAGGCATAACCAGTTTACGGGGGCAGGGACTCCTAAGAATGCTCCAGTAATTTTGTTCCTGGCAGCATAGAGGTTGCCACAAATTGCTACCACCCTCTGCAACACGGTGATCCCTTTCCCCTGGCTTCCTAGCATAATCTAGAATCAGAGTTGACTTGGAATCAGAGTCCGTTCTTGAAAAATTTTTCCTTAAAGTTTAATAACTGACTACTTGGCACTACATTTTTCAATCACAGTGAATTCAGTTTGAATTCTCTCTTTACAAATGTCACCAAGTGTGCAAATGTCACACTGGTCATACGTTCAATGTAGTGACACCATGCTTTCTGGTGTTCTGAACAAGCAATCCAATATTAAAAGTTAAGGCCAAAATCACAGAACCACTGATTCGAATTACCGTGAAACAAGCAGAATAAACTTTCACCAGTTCTGAGCTGACATCTACTGGCAGAAAACTGCAACAGTGCAACAGGAAGCATGGAGAAGTATTTTCTTAAGGATCTCCAATTGGTACCTGGTGAATGATCCGGGATTTGAAAGGGTAAGAGCTCATGACAGTATAAATTTATGCAATTCTGCTGCAAGTGTATAGTCTCTCACAGAGAAACCAGGCACACAGCTTGGGGATGTAACTACTCAATCATCACCTCAAGTTCTGCATTTCAAGCGTAACTTTGAGCCAATTTTATCCATGGAAATGACTGCTGAAATTCATTTTAGTCAGATCTACTTTGGGTTAGCTTAGATCATGAAGGGTATGAACACATAATAGCTTGCAACAGTGTAAAAGCTGTTCAAAAAGTTCTTAGGTTTCAACTGAGGCACAGTAATTAATAACATGTACATTATCCTAGCCAGCTGTATAATACAGCCACCTCAGCTTGCACGAAGTCACCACTGAAGAGGATGTAAAAATTCAAATTATGCTCAGAAAAAGATTATTTTCTCAGGGACTCAAACAACTCTAAGAACATCACTTCAACAAATTCAATTCAGTGAGCAGACAAGGCTGTGGATGCATCTTTTCCACCCTCAGTTTCTCATACATGACACCATAGGGAGAACCCAAACTTTGATACACATGGAAAGGCTGCTCACATTCTTTGGATTCAGTCATATGACAGCAGCAAGATCCCTAACTTATGGCTAAACACATAGGATTTTATCATGTACTGTTGCTTTAGGAAAACATTAGAGGACTTCCTAGAAAAGAACAGCTTATTTCCTGAAATATATATAAAAGGCATCACATGAAGGAAAATAAAAATGTGAAAATCAGACTTAGTAAACTGTTTTGTTTCTTTTCTTTGCACTGTAGTTAGTTCTAACAACCACAAATTTACTGCTGATATTGAGTATCAACATCCTGGGGAGTACAAAAATATACTGAACAAGCCAGTCATTTTCCCTTGGCAAGCTATTTAAATCTTTGGTTGTGAAAAGCATGCTGAGAATTTCATCCTGCTAATTTTACACACAATAAAAAGAGTTCCCTTTTCCACATCAGAAGAGTTTGAAATTTTTTTCCCATTCTCTCTGTAAGATGGCCAAAGGTCATGGGATGGGACAAAGAACTGACATACATTTGAACTTTTCAGAATAATGCATTAAAGTCCTATACAGAGAAGCCTAGTAATTGAGGGCTTCTTTTCCTGCTCAGTTTACAGAGGAATGGAAGTTTTCACAGGATACCTCCCTTTCAAAGGAGAGTGGCCCCCACATCCACATCCACTTATGATCTCTGAAAGCACAAAAACAAGCTGGCCATCAAAAATGAAGGCCTGACAACAGTGAAATTATTTTGAGGAGGTAATCAATAAGGAACTATGGGAAAAGAAAAAACTTAGAAGCTCCAAGGCGTAAGCAGATACCTCTCACCAATCCAATGAACAATGAGGCCAGGCAGGAGCAGAGCAGGTGGAAGGACCCGTTTGTTTTGGGCAAGAAGCTGAAGTGCCAGGAGGGAGAGCAAGGAAGAGGAGGCTGCTTATTCACAGGCTGGTGAAGGCCAGGAGAGCCACAGCAGGGGAGCAGGGAGCATCTCACCAGTGAATGTCAGAAATAATTGACTAAATTGTAATAAAAGAGTTTAGAAATTCATTTTCAGAGAGAGAAATAGATAGTTGCCAGCTGCATCAGGTGATGATGTAATATGTCCCCAGTCAGGCATCATTCTGCAATAGCCCCTTGGTTGGACACTAGCTGAAGGCTGAGTGAATGAAGTGTGAGATTTGCCTGGGTGTGAGAACAATCTAATGAGCAAGAAAGTAAGCAGGAATAGTGCAACTTTCTGGGATGGATGAATTTTTTTCACTGTCATTTCCTGTACGTGCCTGTACAACTTTCATGGGTACTCTGCCATAGAGTTACAGGTGAACAAAGTTATAAAAATCTAGGAAAATGAAGCAGTGAGTTAAACAGCATAAGGAAATTACACTTTGCTATCATTTACCCTGATGAAAACCTAAGGCAACTTTGTTGAAGTTAGTAGGGTTATTCCAAATTTAGGGAGCTATCCAAGAGCCATATTTGGCCTAGACATAAAGCCATAGTCATTAACCTCAATTTCCATGTCTTACTGTGATGCAAAGCTGACTACTATAATCACGTTTTATTTGTGGGGAGCTTCAGTTCCTGTTACTCTGTTTCCAGTGGTTCTTTAAGTATTTGTTGCTTGCATAGTTAGAGGTCCTCTCATACAGCATTCACTAGGTGCAGCAGTGCTTTAAATGCTCTCAGTAATTTTAACATACTGAACGTGAATACTTTTGGGAAACACAATTCAACTCTTATATATTAAAATAAATCAAAGTCTTCAATCACAAAGTTGCAATTTTGTTTGTGTTTCATATGTTTGTGAGGACAATGCAGCAGTCTCAAAGGAACAGTCTCAAAGTCGCCAGGACATCTCGGTGAAAAAAAATTAAGGAAATTTTAAAAAGCATGCAGATTAATTACTTTCATGATGAAAATCTAAGCAGGTTTTGATCCCAAATTGGGGCATGAATGCGAATGGAACAACAAATTAAATACAAATCTGATTTTGCAGACCTGCCTTGTACTAAAGCATGCTGGGGATGAAGCTTTTTAGGTGTACTGAGATAAACAAATGCTTACTCAATAATCAAAATTCAAATTAAGCTGGCTAAATTCCAAGTATTTGTGGCTTTAATGACAACAAATGAAATTTATTATGAAACAACCTGGTCCTCATTTTTATACTACTGTGCATTTACCAAATAGATTTGGGTTTTAATTTAACTAATAAATCTGTGGGGTGAAGGAAAATAGGAATACTGTACCACTCCTAACCAGACATTCTATTTATGAGATCTTCTTACACCATAACCCAGTGTGCCCCAGGATAATTGACAAAACATAAGCATTCCCATCATGTCAAATTTAAGACTTAGATGTTAAGGTAAGAAAATCAGACCAAAATTCATCTAAGTATATCCACTCCTCTTCTTGTGTCCCTCTACTCTGTCTTATTGACTATGGAGAGAGCAGGGCTAGCATCAGTAACCACCTGGTGTGCTTTAGCCCTTAGCAGCTGTTCCTATTTGAGGTTGATAGCTCCTCAATGAGAAGCATTGATAGGGCAGGTTTTAGATAGGGTTGCAGGTGTTTGATTGAGTTATTATTAGAGAATAGGACGAGTGTGTGAGTAGGTTATAAAGACTACTCTGTCTGCCTTCTAAAGTTCTCTTCTCTCTTCATCTTCTGGGAGGAGAGGAAGTGAGTTGTGGCTTTCCCTAAAATTAAGGTAAAAAAGATGGCTGATCTGCTTTGAGGGTGGAAGTTTTGTTTTGAATTGCCCAAGAGTGGTTGGTGTTGGTTATGGTAATAGCTGTAAATCAGTGTTTTCTCAACACCTAATATTTATATGGATTGTCTTCAAAACTAAGGTTTGTTTGATATATCCCAAAAGAGATCCTAAACATACAGAAATGCTGTTTTATGGGTTTCTTCATGGAAACAGTTGTCCTTTTGAAAAAAGATGTGGTCCTACTTGCAGTAAGAAGGCTGTGCTCTGTTATGTGTAGCCCTAATATAATTACTTAAGGGGGGTTCCAATATTATTTATGAATGTTCAGTGTGATTATTGGCAATTACCTAAACAAAATTCCTTAAAAAGGCTTTGAAGAATGAAATGTTCTTAGTGTGTAGTATCTGGTACACTGTCTGCCTTTGTTCTGCTTGTGGTATGTTAATATATCTCCAAGCTGCTACTCTTGACCAGTATATGATGTATACAGGTTTTATGCTAGTAGCTGTAATAATGAGCTAAAATAAGAGGAAATAGATGTCTTTTCAGCAGGCTCTTTAATACATGCTTTTATAGAGCACTCACTGATAGCAAATAATCTCTTCTTACCAAAAATAAAGTAAAAAAATTTTATTCTCTCTAGATGTGATGTTTTGCCAAAAGCCTTGACTTCTCTAGCAATGTAATTCATTGTAAGTTATTTGCTTTTTACTCTTAAACTAAAACCACATTTCTATCAGATTAGCTAAAAACTTCAAAATGGGTATTAAGGAAACACTCAAGGCTTCTCTTTTTAAGATTACTTGCCCTTTGGGACCCAACTCAGCAGCTCAAGGACACATGGGCCTGGGAAGGGGTGGTTTGAAAAATACCAAAAAACTTACCTGGTTGGAATCTGAGCACACTTTTGTTCACTATGGAAACGTAAGTTTTATTTTAAGACAGAGAAGAGTCTTCTGTGACTGGGGAGATGGAGAGGGAGGTAATAAAGGAGAGACTGACCAAAACACAGACTTGTGTCTGTCTTTAGAAGGTGCAGTCTTAGCTCTTTTGTAAGCATGGAAGTTAGTTTTCACAGCATAAATTAAAGCTTTTAAAGCTAAGCATCTAGGCCTAAGACAATGTTATGTACACAAAACTTCAGTCTCTTGGTTTCCTTGGCACTCTTAATGCCAAGGAAACATACAGAAATGCTGTTTGAGCTTTCATTCTAGAATTTACTGTACTAATTTACAAAATGTTCAAGAGATTAGACATTTTATTATGTTTTTATTTAATTATTAAATGTTGTTATTTATCTGCTTTTTGCTATAAGATTTTTTGCTAAGTTCAAACTGTACTCTTTTACTCCTGTCTTCCATTTCTAGCCTCAGAGCTTTGGATGGGGAAGGTGAACAGCTTGCACCTGATATAATCTAGTGTGGGTTTTTGGCAGGAAAAAATTATAATGTATCCTAATAGTTTAAAGTAGTGTATGATGGGCTTGGCTGAGTTGTGAGGTACTTAAAACTATCTCAGAACTTTTCTTCTAATGCTGGCCAGTTATAGGAGAGGCAGATCCTATATGTGTCTGGATCTTTCCCTAAGATAGATGCTTTGGTGAAAGGATTAGCATTTAGCTAGTATGTGGTGGTGCAAGTAGTATTCACTCTTATTAGCTAAGGTGTAGGCTTCAGGAGCTCAGAAGATATATGCTTTTAATGCTGAAATAAACAAATGAAAATACAAGATATGTGATCAGCAATATCTGCTGGGATGCTACAGTTGCTGTAAGAGTGGGCCACATGTACTGTTCTAGCAGTGTGCTGATTACAGCAGCTGTCTACCTTACTATGACCTTTTTAACACCTCATAAAATACTTCATTCTGTTAGGAAAAGCAGGCTATCAGGTTTTTTTTAGGAGAAAGCTCGTATGCATACCTAGACTCTAGGTATGTCCAAGTATGCACTTTAAAACCAATGTCTTGCTTAGAACATGAAGGTATGCCTATAGTTACAGCATTGATGTTCTACAAACAGAAGTGAACATGTAAGCAGCATTAAATCAAGATATCTTCACGGAATGCTTCTGTTTTGTTCCCTTCAGGTTAAATGTGTAATGATCTTTGAGCAAGTGGATATACAAGCTCGCTAAAGATGTCTGTTCAAAGCCAGCACGGTTCCATTATTATGAACCCTCCTCCACCAGAATACATAAATAACAAAGGTAGTGGATGTCAAACAAACCAACTTCAGTACTTACAGAGGGTGGTCATGAGAGCCATGTGGAGACACAACTTTTCCTGGCCGTTTCACCAACCTGTAGATGCAGCAGCACTGAATCTGCCTGTAAGAACCATTTTGGAACTGGAATATTAATATGTAAATTGTGTGAATTAATGTTGAAAAGGTTTTTTTCTAATGCAACAGATTATGGAAGACTATTTTTGCTATCGAACTCCTGTCATTAATCCTAATCTACAAGAAAAGTGTTTTCTTTCTAGAGAAATGCTGCCTTTTTGTTCATTTTTCTGATCTGAAACTAGTAAATCAGTGTTTCTAAGGGATAATAATAATGCTTAAACAGGCCTCTTAGAGTTTCTGTATATTGGTCTTCAGACTTGTCTTCTGGTTTAGACATATTTATTAACACTGCAAATGCTAAGTATTTTCTTTTGCCTTTGAGTATTTATTTTAATGTTAGGCAGCCTTAATGTCAAATACTTTATGATGGAAAATCAGATCTGATTGACCCTGAAGTAAACAGGCAAATCTGGAACCGTTTTGTTGCAGAGAAGTCATCACACCTATAGTATTTGTGAATTTCAAATCATTTTGTTCAGAAGTTTCTAGAGGAAATAAATGTCCCTGCAGAAACAGGGAAATAAAAAAAGTTATGGTTCTCATCACACCGTAGTGGAAGAACATCCTTCCATGAAATAGAAGATATTATGCTTAAATTAGTTTTCTGTTCTGCTGTGTGCATGTTATTTATGCTACAACTTAATTTTAATGAAGTAGATGACTATAATGTTTTGTGACATGTAGTTTTCATCCAGGTATTTTTAGACTCTAATTTTGGATGTTTTTCAATGAAATGAAAGCATAGGTGATTGGTACAATGGTATTTCAGATTACCTGGAAGATACTGCTCTTGGTAGATAAGTAGAAATGTGTTAAATAAAACTGTTATTCCCTTGGATTATTTTCTTTTTTCTCCCTCCAACAGCTTAAGCATTGATATTTATTTCTCACAAATTTTCAAGACTAATTCTACTAACTCCCTGGTTCTGTTTAGAGTAGACAAAAGCTTTTCCCTGTGGCTGTTTCTTGTAATAAACTCATTTGGTCAGTACAAAAGCACAGTCAAAGTACTATCTCTCTGTCTTTTCTTACCGTTTCTCCTTCTTGGAAGTAGCTGTCAGCTAAGGTTAAGGGACATTCCATCAGAGTTGTAACAACATTTGCAGCTGGCTTCAGGCGAGTTTTGCCTCTTTGGATTTCTAAGGCAGCCTCTTGACTTCTCAGAGTATGCATTAGTTCAGCCATTGCACAGTAACAAGCAAACATCTGGCTCCATGGCAAGGACAATAAAAGTATTTGCCCTCTTTCCACTTCTCCTCCAAATGTTAGAAGATACAGAATGGACAATATTTAATTATTAGTTGCATTTTTGTTTTGCTGAATTAAATAGCCTGCACTCTGATGTATTTAGCTTTTCTATTTCACCAAAACAGATTGTTAGGATAGCTTTGGAACACTCTAGAGGTAGTAGTTAGTTCATCCAATTACCATGTATATGTTACAATGTATATGTGAACTTATTGGGGATATTTCCATTCCAATTTCTTAAATGCACTGTCAGGGAAACAGCCTCATGGTCTCACTCACAAGGTTTTTGCTATGCTACTAAAATAATCATGACAGTTCCCATTCCAGCTGCCTTTCAGTCATATTGCCACATCTTCACCAGGCCAACCCTAAGAGGAGAGCCAATATAGCCAGGGATAAAGTATTTGGACAGCAATTGTGAAAACTTGGCAGCTTCTTTTTGTTAGTGACTGAGATTTTGTTGAAGTTTGGCTTCTTTTTCCTCTGTTCTGTAAACTGGAGTGCTGCTTTGTGTAAATGGCTTTGAGACAACAAATGAGAAGTGCATATACTTTAGGTAAGTACTACTACCAGTAGAGCTCTGGATTCTATTGAAATAAATATTCTTTGGGACTTTGAATGACATATGTTGCATGGAAGAACAAGGACAAAATATAAGGTGATGAGTTCCTGGACACCTACATTTTTGGTACCTATGAGTATAGAGGAAGGTTTTCCTTTAAATAAAATACTGCTTCTAATATAATGCAAGTCTCTCCTGCAATTTAGCTTTCATAATTAAATATGTAAAAAATCTTCATGTCCTAATATTAAGATATGTTTGGTGACTTATGCTTTCAATACCACAGGATTATTACACTATCATAAAAAAGCCTATGGACTTGGGCACCATAAAAAAGCGTCTGGAACACCATTACTACACAAAAGCTGCAGAATGTATTGAAGACTTTAAAACTATGTTCTGGAACTGCTACATGTACAACAAGGTATGTGGAACACCAACTCTCACCAGTAACTGGTTCTATTGAATGATACAAACAAGTCTAAAACAAGCACATGTTATTAGAACACATGGTAAGTTAGTTGACATTTCCATGATTTTTTTGAAACTATTTTCTCTGAGGTGTCAGGGAGATTTTTTAGCTGGGATGGACTGAGGACACATAAGTGAAGTCTTGCTTGCTGTTCCAACAACTGAGTGCATTGTTTTTTTCTGCACAAGGACTCCACATCCAAAATCTCTGGGGTTTAGCTGCAGAGCTCATGAACAGCAAGCACTATGTCACTGCTGTACAAGTCCAAGGCTAGCAACTCTGAGCCATGCTCTGTTCCTTCAACAAGTTAACCTAATGAAGTGTGATCATCTCCCTGTGCCTGGATATTTGTTGGCTGTGTCTTGGTATCTTTGAGCTTCACCAGCTTCTTCAGAATAGAGGGGTAATAAGTGAGCTGGAGATCTGCCCCCTTTGGCTTTTGCTGTAGAAGTATGCAGAGGTAAAGGAGAATTTTTCAATGGGACAGTGAGAGAGAGAGTGTAGTATTCTGTTTTCGAGTTTATTTGATTGTTCCATTTTTTATTAAGGCATTTCTATGTTAATTAGTTATAAAATGTTTTGCTCCTGTGTACTCCCTGCCCTTCCCAAAGTGGATCCTTCCCTGAACCCCTTTGTCCAAGTTTTCCTGCCGTTTCACCTGCCTGTCAGAGGTGTCAATCACCCTTTTCCCCACCACTTTACCTGTCAATCTTCCCTCTGTCTTTGTCTGTCACCTCAGCCCTGCCCCGGTTCTTCAGGAAATTTCTGTATCAATCACCAGAACTTTCACAAGTGATTCGTTCATTAGACCCTCTTTCCAACCCTAAGTTCTCCCATTTGCCTTTTGCCACCTCTCATCCCTCCCCCGAAATACCCCTATTGGTCACCCTAGGTTCTATCCCCCAGGTAATTGCCCCCTGCATAACTGCATCTTGGGCGTGGCTCGAGGTCACTTGCCACTGCCTCTTTGGAAGAATAAAAATCCTCTGAACATTACAGCCGGGACTGACCCTTCCTTTGCTCTTGCCTCTGACTGCACGCAAACAGAAGCGCTGCCCCAGCAAGCCAAACCACGCCCCTGGCTGTTTCTCTCTGCCGCGCTGGCGAGTCCCTGACCCCAGCGCTGGTGCCGCCGCTCCGCAGCTGACCGGGAAACGCCGCGTGGGCGGGAGAGAGAAACGCCACAGGAGAGTATTTCAGTGGTGAAGTAATTTGCTTTAAAGTGAGTTGCAGGGGCAGGGATGGCAATGATTTCTAGATCTCTCTGGTACTGGTGGCTTTTTTTAATCTGTTGTGGCAGGACACTCTAGCCTGGTTGTTTTATGAGATAGCTCCCATTATTGCAGATTCTCCTTTACTGAATGGTATTGGCCATATTTTGCAGCCAGGTGATGACATTGTGTTTATGGCTGAAGAACTAGAAAAAGTGTTTATGCAGAAAATAGCCCATATGCCACCAGAAGAAAGACTAGTAAGTCTCAATAAAGGAAAGAGAAAAGGAAAGAAGACAGAAGGTAAGGCCTGTGTTATGCTGAATATATAATATGTTAAGCAAGCAAAACTGGAAACAGAAAATCTTCTTTGTCACAACTCAATCCTGGAATAGTTTGGGTGTTCTCTACTCTTTCCAGAAGAATCTGACAAATAACAATACTGCTATAAGGCTTTAGAAAATTTTCAGAAGTTCCTTTTTTTAGAAAAGGAACTGACTTCCCATTCAGGTTCTGTTATGCTACTCAGCATTGTGTTATATAAACTAATAGGTGTGAACATCTGTGGGAAGTAAACAGAGTAACAGCTGAAAAAGACATGAATAATCTAATCAGCCAAACCAAACACAGAAAAACATTGGTCTAAACTGTTTTCAGATCTCAGTAGTGGAGATCTGTAATATTGCTAAGCAATATATGCAGGTATTAACTATGCTTAGGAAACATTAACCTACATGATGCAGTCTGCACTCTTTGCTGCTTGGTCTTTATGTGTTTGTAGAAAACAACTTGATACTTTCCTTGGCAAGAACATTTTTACAATATACAGAGCGCAGTATGATGGCTCTTTAATCTTTGGTCTAAAGTTAATCCACATGTTCTTGAAGCTAAATTATGTGTAACTTGGCATGATATTCTAGCTGAAGCGCTAATGGTGTGAGTAGAGAAGGACACAAATGTTGCTGTAAGTAGCAAAGACTCTTGTTTGCATTTATTTATGGCATTCCTCTATAGAAGAGTTGTTATGTTGACAACTGGTCAATTGGACCATGAAAGAAATTAACTGCAACATTTAAGACTTCTAAAATTTTCTGTATTAAAATAACCAGAAACATGGCAGCCCAACCCTGGGACTTCAAATGAACAAAGCACAAATGAGAAACAAGCTGAAAGCACTGAGCAGCCTGCAGTGATGACTCGAGAGCGACAGCAGGTTACACTGGCTCCTTTGTCTGCAGCTCAGCTGACTGCTTTAATGCCAGCTGCAGTCTCTATAACAAAAGTAAGTTTCCTCAAACAACTTTCAGAAAGAAAGATATTGAAATTTCTCCTTCAGGTACTTACAGCAAAACCGTAGGAGCCATGCTTATTGCTGTATGTATGTTTTTGAAATTTTTGTTATAACAGAAGATAGTAAGAGATCTCTGTTAAATCTTCTGTATCTGCTAAATAACTGAGCCAGTACTAATTCTAAAAACTAAACAGAAATTGGGATGATGGCTTGGCACATCTTTTCTTAAAAATGTGGTTTTAAAATGTTGTTCTCAAAGAAACAAAATTATCTTTAAGATGATCATTCTTTAAGTGTATTACTATATACGCTTCTGTAGGCTTCACCTTGAGGATAATGGCTTTAGTACTAAAATAAAGCTCCAAGTTCTATTTAATAATTTCTCATGGTTTTTATGTAAATCAAATGCTAGTTTCTTCAAAAATAAGCATGCTTGCTTAAACACTGCGCAACTAGCCTGGGAGGTGTTTGTAGCTCACAAAAGGAAATTTTTGTTACTTCAGAGTGAGTTGTATGTGAATATCTGAAAAACACTCCTGTATTGACTTAGTTTTGGTTTTGCTCTTCCAATGAGGAATAGGCACTTTTGCCAATCTCTCCTATAGTGTGTATTTACACTTCACTCACATAGTCTGAACACTGATGACAAAGGACACGTTATATGACTTCCAAACCAAATACTATGCAAGTTAAATAAAAACAGAGATAAACTGTGTACCTAAGGCCCTCAACCAGGCCTAAAATGAATTGCAGCAGTTTTTCCCCTTCCTGTGGTTGTCAACTTGCAGGTAATCTCGTAACTTGCCAGCTTCTTGGAATCATCATAAATGGCTAAAATCTCACCACAGCCTGCTCTGCAGTACATCTACTTCTTTCCTTTACATCTAAAATGGAACTTGGTGTGCTAGTCTTGTAATACCTTGTAGGGTTTTAGTCTAAGCTTGTGGAATTGCTGCATTCTGCTCTGACTTCAATAGCTGCAAAAGTTCCGACTTTATTCTTTTGTATGTATGTGTAGCCCAAAAAAAAAAATCTAAAACTGACCATTCTCTCACTGTTCTGGCCACTTGTATGTTTTCTCTTTTCTTAGCCAAAAAAAGGTGTGAAAAGGAAGGCTGACACTACAACTCCTACTACTTCAATAGTCACAGCAAGTGGTGAATCTTCTGCAATGTTTAATGAAAGAACAGCTGTTAAAGCATGTAGAGGTGAAAATGAACCTATGGTAACAAATAAGATTCTGAAGAGATCCTTTTCAGATTCTCAACAGCCACCTGGAATTATGAAAAAGATTCAGTTGTCAGGACAACTAAAACATTGTAATGCAATACTTAAAGAAATGCTTTCAAAGAAACATGCAGCATATGCGTGGCCTTTCATAAAACCTGAAGATGCAGCATCTTTCTCCACTGGTGTGAACCAAGCCATTGCCAAATTTCCTACAGACCTAGGAACCATTAAAGTAAGTATGTTTCTGGGGAAATTAGACTATTTGTGTAATTACATGGTTTCAAATGTGTTAGCTGAAAAGTTGTCATGGAAGCTGCTTCTCTTATGAAAGACCTAATGGGCCTAGAAACCAGATACGTTTCTGTTTCTCAAACTTAGCCAAGGTCACTGAAAGTCTTCTGAGTCTCGTTGTGACACATAGTGGCTAATCTACCTAACTGCTGAAAAAGTTAATATAAGTAGTGAGGGAATTTTGATCTCCATGAAGCCCTTCCAAGCATGCCGCATGTTAAATATCTGTGTCTGTACACATGGTGCTGTTGTTAATCCCTTCTAAAACAAAATGCAATTCTGTCAACTCCTGCTTTTCCCTCAATCTCAATGTTCTTGGTGAAGTGTCCTAGAACTTCTACACTGGATGTTTACATGGCACATTGCACCTTTTTAGTGGAAAGCAACCATTCTAGATGGAGATATGTGGACAGCTCTCTGTGGATGCTGAGCATATTTGTATGGGGTAAAGTATTTAGCTCAGTTAAGCTCCACTTTTCTGGGCAATGTTCAATTTTAATAGCTTACTGAATTATCTTGAAAGCTGACTTGCACAATACAAAGGCTATTTCCCCAATTTCTAGTCCATTAGTTTGACCCCAGCTATTATGGAATAAGTTTTGTGTAAATACCATGCATAGAATCAAAAACATGCTGAGTTCAGAACCAAAGAAAACCACCCAAACACTGTTGTCTTCACCAAGTGCTGAAACTAGTACTACAAAGTCCTTTCAGAAATTACAATTAAATCTGTTTAAAAGAGGAAAAAAAAAATCTCTTACTTTGTTAATGAGATGCAGGTATTTCCATAGTGTTTTTTAAAATATTTACTATCTTGATACAAGCTGAACCTGAATATCTATTGAACTTCTTGAATATCTGTTGAAATTCTTGTTCCTACTTTCTTTCTGCTAGCTCGTGGTGATGCTGTCTACTAAGTGTGCCTTAATTTTCTTTTCCTCTAGAAGAAAATGGATAACTTTGAATATAATGATATACAAGAATTTGCTACAGATGTTAGATTAATGTTCATGAGCTGCTACAAACATAATTCTTCAGACCATGAAATAGTTGCTATGGCAAGAAAACTTCAGGTGAGTTATCTTTCAAGTCAGACTTGAAAAAGAATAGTTCATCTCATGCCCTGATTTAGAATCTACTAATATTACTGAACTACTGTGTTACTGTATAGTTTTACGAGTAGTAGCTGCATAATGCTTTCAGAAAACTGAAAAATATGCTGTTCCCAAACCTAACTCTTCAGGATGTTTTTGAAATGCACTTTGCTAAAATTCCCGATGAACCCGATGTTGCGAGTGATCATCTGCCACAGCCTGTGAGAGAAATGACAGAAGATTATTCCAGTGAAAGCAGTAATGATAACTCTTCAGAAGAAAAATCATCTGAAGACTCTGAAGAGGAGAGAAAAGTGCACCTTAAAAAGGTTCAGGAGCAAGTAAGCAGTAGTACTTAACGTGTGTGACTTAAGATCTCTCCAGTAATGCCACTTTCAATGGTCTATTCCAAGGCTTAGCAACAAAAATCAGTTTTTAAAAGATTCTAGTAACTTGTATTTTTAATACAGGACTTTATTCCCATTTGGAAGCACTGCCAAATGTTAAGTGAATAGCGCCTCAACAAATACAAAGTGAGCAATTTTTCTGCTACTCTTGCCTACCACTTCTTCAGAGGACTCTCAAAGTTCTTAAAAAATAAAAGTGTGTTCCTGTGGTATGAGAGCCTCCAGGCACCCCACATGTAGCTTAGTGGCATATTCTTCCAGCAGGGTCATTTCTTTCACATGGTCAAAAAGCAGTGTTCTTACTCTCAGTCTCTTTTGAGCCACGGTTTTGACAAAAGCAAGTCATTAATTTCTTCTTCAGAAAGCTCAGTATGAGAGAGAAAAGAAGGTATATCACGCTAACCAGTGAAGCAAAGCCATGCTTCATATTAGGAGTGGGATGGGTGTTGCTTCTGCTTGAACATAACTTTTTAACCTGTTGCTGCTGTATCTATAAACTCTGGGGAAAATCAGCATTAGTCAAATGAGGGACAGTTTTTGGTCCTTGTCAGATTAGCATCATCAATTTATGAATGTAGGCAGAAGGACTAATGCAAGTGTACAAGCCAACCTTTACAGTAGTGAGGTATTGCAGTGTGTCTGATTTCTAGTCTCATCATGTGACCATCTTCTAATTCCTGAGGTTTAAACAAAGTTGTGTTAACCTCTTCTCCAAAACTCTTAGTATGTCTCAACTAGCCACTTTATATTGCAAAATAAGATGCATGAGCCCAGTCCCACTTGCCTAATTCAGCAGTGCTGTAGAAATATAACCTAATAAGGCATTTATGTGCATCTCAAATTCCTGAAATTAGAGAAGGTGCTGGAAACCCCTACAGTGTTTTTGTTTTCCTGGCAGAATGCTAAAATAGCACGTGCTGTTAGAAATGTCTGCATAAAATAAACAGTCCTATGTCTTCTAGATGCATGATCTGTGACTAAGACACAATATAGTAAAATGTTCACAAAATAAATCTTGTTTGGAAAGCAGACATCCTATTAATATCTACTCAGCTGCCACTAATTTCCTGTGATATTTAGGGCCAGTTTATTGTTCCCCCTACATTGCCCAAGGTTATCAACATACTGGGGTTTTGTTTTTTTTTTGTTTGTTTGTTTTCTTTTTGTTTTTGATAGCTTAAAGCTCTTCACCAGCAGTTGTGGGTTTTGACCAAAGCATGCTTATCTAGACCAGAAAAGAAAAAAGGGAAGGCTAAAAGTGAGAAGAGAAAGAACAAGGAAAAAGCTGAAATAAAAAGCTTGATTCAAAAGAAGAAAAACCTGAAATACATGAAGAAATCTAAGAGAAAGCTGTCTTTAAACATGTAAGTGTGGGGAACTTGTGTGGGTGTCAAATTATTTTAAACTGCCGTTACTGCAGTATACTTCTTTCCTGCAGCCAATCAAAGAAAACCATGCAGCAGGTCTTGTTGGCACATAAGTCAGAAGATGAAGATGGTGCCAAACCTATGAATTATGATGAAAAACGACAGTTGAGTTTGGACATAAATAAACTCCCTGGAGATAAGCTTGGGAAAGTAGTCCATATAATACAGTCAAGAGAACCTGCACTGAGGAACTCTAACCCTGATGAGATAGAAATAGACTTTGAAACTTTAAATGCTTCAACACTCAGAGAACTAGAGAGATATGTAGCAACCTGTTTGAGGAAGAAACAAAGAAAGCAGGGTATGTAGCATAAATGTTTTTAAAAGCCCATTAGATTTGCTTTCTGGTTTGCTTTCATGTTAACTTCTGTTTCACGTGCAGCTAAAAACCCAACAAAGTCGAAAGAAGAACTTAATTTTGAGAGGAAACAAGAGTTAGAGAAGAGACTACTGGATGTCAATGGTCAACTAAACCCAAAGAAGGAGAGCTTCAAGAGTAATGTGGCTCTTACTTTTACTCATTTGCAATGGAAATAGCTTAAAGTGGAATTCTTCCCTCGGGCTTTAGTCCTGTTAGGTATCTGGAGACTTTCTCCTCACAATAGGTGGGGTCTTAAGCTTCCCACTGCTGGTCTCAAGATGCTTTCTATGCTGAGTGAGCTGGAGTCACAGCAGCAAATTTGGTCAGTTACTTGTCCTGTCTAAAGCAGCTTTCTTTTTCCTGCACCCAATACTTTGTTACAGGTAAACAGCAACAGAAATTATTGTTACAAATGAAATATGGTAACAGTTGCAGAAATTAGGGGCCACTGAACAGTTCCCTTATGCTAATATATGAAAACATGGTGGGAAGTGTGGAGGGTCACACAGCCTATTTGTTTGCAATTCATTTTCTGTGGTTTAGAGACCAAGAAAAACCAATTCTAGTAATACTTGTTACATGGCAGTGTCACTCATGCTGTCATGCTAACAAAACTTATGTATCAGTGACAGGTGTGCTGTGTTATCTTAAGAAAATGTCCTAGGGGAATAATTCAGTTTTTCAGGCAATAATGCATTTCAAGATCAAAGCCAGACATTTACTGCATATTTGAGCTGTGCACTTACTGAGGGTTCTCATCAGGGGCTGAGAATGGATCAATGCAGCTGATGCTGCTATTATAAGTCAAGCTGTTCCTCATTAAAATAGTGAGTGCTGTTATTGCACTCCACTGGATATCTATTTAGCTCCTATGTAAAATCAGCTGAAATGATAGAAGCAGCTCTGGAAGACACAGGGACATTTGTATCCAGCATTAGCTCAGTCAAGTCTTCCTGACTGGTATATATAATGGCTTGAAAATATCCTACAAAGAAAATCTTAAAGAAGCAGCTGAAATCAATTATCAACTATATGCTATAAGGAGAGGGAAGAAGATGGCTAGGAAATATTCATAACTGGTATCTGGCTTGTTTACAAGAGCTAAATCTGGACTTGTGTCCACGGAAACTGGTATCCATGTAACTTCTCATTTTTGAAGCTTTCACAGAGCAAAAACTTTGAAAAAGATTTGACTCCAAAATCATTATAAGAGGAGTTAAATCAACCCTGCAGATGCGAAACAGTCAGATGGAGGGGAGGTGGTAAAAGATGGCAATTTGGGAGTGCATATGGCTAGGGAAGGAAGAGCTCGCTGTAGATAAAGAACTCTGCAGGCAAGTCTGGCAGCAGCAACGTGCACAGAAACAGGCTCTTGACCGCAGGGAAGCTTATGGGGGGAAATTGCTTGAATTGTGTCTTAAGTGTACCATTTAAATCTACTTCAGAATTGTAAATTGTGTGACTACAGCTTCTTGGATACTTCATTAATTCAACTACCTTGCTGCTGGTAAATCCCACTCCTCTCCTCTCTAGAAGGAGGTCTTTGTTTTCAAGGCCACTGCTAAACGGACAGTAGACAAGGAAGTGAAATAAAATGAACTCTTACATGGGAGAACATACCTAACAAGGTTGATCATAGTCTTGTATAGGAAGAATGTCCTCTTGCAGGTTGTTCTGAATTCTTTTTCTCCTGCAGTTGAAAACAATGCTGAGTCAAGTACTGGGCCAAGCAGACTGAGTGACAGCAGCAGCAGCTCCTCAGATTCTGGCAGCAGCACTAGCAGTGATTCTAGTTCTTCAGATAGCAGTGACTCTGAATCAGGTTAGAAAGCTTATTTTTGTGTTTGTGTAGGCAAAATTTCTTCTCTCTTAGCATCTACTGCTCCACATGCTTACCGAGGGTTTTAGTTACCTTTGGTTTGGTTTGCTCCATTTTGAAGGCTCAATTCCAATGCTGTGAAATGAAATGAGTGCCCTAATACTGTGATCCCAGGTAACACAAAACAAACAACCCCCCTAGTGCATCCATTCAACTTAACCAGTGAAAATCTATAGGCACCAAAATAAGAGAGAAAAAGGTCTTTGTATCTAACCTGGGCACTGGACTATAGGACTGTAGCTTACTCTTGTAGCTTCGATCCCTTTTTCAAACTGTGATTCAATTTATTTTCATCTTCTGGTCTGCAGCATGAAGCGTGACCTGAGCGACCAGCATTAACTCTGGAGGCAAAACCCACCCTGGTGCTTAAAATGTTTCAAGTTTATTTAAAGGATATTACAGCATCAGAACACTAAATTATGTTTCCCTGTACAGAGAACTCTTTAGTTTTCTAGGACAGAATAGATCTGCCACACTAGAGGTCTACAGTGTAGATCTCCATATAAGGTGTAAGGTGAGATGAACGCTCAATCCTCTGCAGTGTTGTGGGGAACAAACACACGGAATCTGTGGCAATGAAGACGTTGATCCTGCAGGAATTTTTGTGGTCTCTTTTTAGAACTGGGAGAAGTTCTCTAAACACATCAACCTCAAGTCAAAGTATTTAAGATAAGAATGTTCCCTTCACTGTAAGGTTGACTCTAGGCAACTCACACCTTGTATGTGTGAATAATGAGACATATGTGAATGACTGATTTGGGTTTTTTCCATCCCCCTTTTTCTGCCCACCTCACTGTATTTACAGTTACAGAAACCTGTTCAAAACAGACTGGAGCCAGGAAGAACTGTCCAGCTTCTATGGAAAAGTTTAAGGTAAATCTGGCTGGAATGGATATAATAATTTTGCCCTAAACAAATAAAGTTGTTACACAAATAACTTTGTTAAAGTTATTCTTTAACATACAATGGTAATAAAATTATGCAACTTCATCAGGAAACAATGAATATGGCTTGAATGCTATTTGTTCTGTAAGACTGGTTGATATGAAGATGTCCTATGAGCTGTTTGTTAAAAGTACCTTATGTATCTGTATGGAAACAGATATACTGGGAGGCTTTTATCTTTTATTATCCTTGTGGTGATTGTGTTTGATGAAGAAGGGCAGAATGCTCCACATATCCCACCCATTCCCAAAAAGGACAAATACTCTCCAAATTGATCTGAGTATAGAATTGACCTTCCAAACACTGTAATGTTTTTTACTTTATTAATAAACTCACTTCTACACCTGAAAATAAATAAATAGTATAATATACCACTTATTTTCAGGATACTTTAATGTTGCTTATTGTTACAATATTATTAGAACCAACAGCAGTTTTATCTAGAAATAATTCTTAATGCCTCTTAGATTGAATTGCTCTATTCCTGTCTTATACAGTGGGTGTTATTTCTTGTCAAGGTTAGCTGCCTTTAAGAGTTTTCCTTGAAGCTATGAGAGATAGGGACCTTAAATTTCCAAGCAAAATCACAGCCAAACCTTCATTCTTCTTGCAATAGACTGACTTTCCCTTAAAGTATGGAAACTAGGCTGCAAATTTATTATTCAGCTGCTCCTTCTGCATCTTCATAAGCAAAGATTCAGGGAAGGAATTATGCAACACCCTTTTTAGCTTAAGAGCTGCAGCCTCTGCAGTGACAGAATGACAGCAATAAACTTGAGAAAACAGGATCCAGGAAATGAGCTTCAGCTTGGTCAGTTGTAACAGCCCCTTACTGACCTTCTGAGTAGCAACAAACATCATACTTAAAATCCTCACATTACATTTTGTTCTCAGGGGTTTTCTGTACTTGTCAGACAAAGGCAGTGAGTGCACTTTACCTCACGGCTTTTTGTCATCTAAATGCTTAGAAAATGATGGCTCAGTATTCCAATACAAGGGGCACTGAATCCAATAAATAGTGGAAATGGGTAGTGGTGGGAAAAGAGGATCAAATAGCTATTAACAAAATTCAGTCTCTTTATAGAGAATACCACTTTGTTTACAGAGGACATCCTGCAGTGCTGTTCTGCAAGCACAGCCCTCCTCTCTTACTAGCAGCTTGCAAAACCATGGATCATCTGAACTGCAGCAGCAACTTCCCAATGTACTGCAAATGCTTCAGTGTAGATCACTTAATCCATCAGAACAAAATGCCCAGACTCTCTCAGGTAATACCTTTATGGCTATGTTTGACTGCTGAGGAAAGAAGGGTTGTCAGGATGCCTGTATTGCCAAACAAGCTCATCTTGGGGTTTTGGAGGTTAGCAAGTGGATAACTGAAAAAGTTCTTGCAGGGTATGGATTACCAAAGAGCATGATGTAAATTAAAGCATGGGAGCACTGAGGATTGGCTAGGGGTTTCAGATAGGTGGGGCAAAGTAGTATTAAAACCAGGAGGTGTTCATGCTTCCTTCCAATGAGATGAAAAGGATACCTTAATGAACTTGGAGTTACAGGAAGTGTTGAGCACCTTAAGGCAGGATTAGATGCTTAAACCCATGCCCACTATCCAAGTTCATGTCTGAAATACACCTGAATGTCAGGCTTGGTGCCACAGGTCCTCTGAACTGATTGTTGTTGTCTAGACACATCAGATATGTGAAGTCGCTTAGGAATTTGATCCAAGGAGCAATTATTTTCCCTCCCTCATTTAAAAAAGTCTAGTAATGTTAGACACTTCTGAGATTTTGGTAGAAGACACCATGAACTGGTAGCTGATTAACTGAGAAATCAATTAAAAACTAATTAAAAATAACTCTTAAATCACATGGCTAGAATACATATTTCAATACTGAATTACTCCACAGATCTAAACAGTGACCTAATTTTGAGATGTAGGACTGCATTTTGCATGATAGGGAAAGAATCATACCCTACTTCTTTCTCAGGTAAAATCTCAGCTGTACCTGCTTTGCCTGATGCTCCAGACCAGCAAACTCCTCAGAGCACTCCAAAGACAAATCAGTCTTCTGTCACCCACTCCAGAAATGTACTTCCAGAGGTGAATATGTGCTTCTCTCCAATGAATTAATTTCAAACAACATCTGTAAAGCATGTTCTTACCCTTTAAATAAGATGGAATATAACACTTCAGGCTTGAATTTGATGTGATGAAGGCCCTTTAAGGTTCACAACAAAAGCTTCCTAAAACCCCAATAATAAAGTGATTCTTATCCTTTAACAGGGTATTACGTCATTACCTATTGGCTGTAACACAAAAGGAAAGTTTGGCTGATCACATTTATGGTGTACTACAAAGTTTATTTCTTTTCAGGGCTATAACTTGAACTTAAGTAACCCTCGCACACTTAGAGGTTAAAAGTCCACCCCATAAACCAAAAGCTTTACAAAAGAGGCAGATGATAATGTGTTTTGGTTTTGTAGAAATACCAATTTTGCAAACTCAGCAATATTGAGGGTCTGGAGGCTATATTGGGAAAGTGTGTTGCTTTTCATACCTTTTCCTAAAGCTGTGGAAACTGGGGCTTTCAGGGTCTAGATGAGGTTGTAAAATATTTAATGACTGTTGAGTTCTGTCTTAATATGTTCTTGGAGAGTATCCTGGTTAGAAGGGCCTCTGTGGAGCAGAGGAAGTTATTGATGTTACTGCATCATGATCACTTCCATCCTGTGATGATTAATAATCTTTCTGAACATGGTTGAAAATTTAGTTGCTTTAATCAGGCTGTAATAGTTTGCTTTTTGGCAATGGATAAAAACTGCCTCTTGAATTTATGAGCACAAGAACATGTCCTGCAAGTAAGGATGAAAAGCAGCTCACCCTTTTCTACGTCCACTGTCCAAGGTAGCAGGTAATGCAAATTATGACTCAGGTTTGTGCAGCACTGTCCCCGATTCAACAGATTACTACACAGAGTAATCTTGCACAGAGAAAAAAATTCCACTGCACTGAAGGCCACAGTCGCCCTTTACCCTGATCCACAAGCTAGAGTGCAGCAACTGCCTTTATGACAACTTTATTCTGCTGTACAATGTTAAGGGTTAAAGATCTTGTATCAGTTTCTCAAGCTTTACTCACACCATCACTTTGGATTGCTGAGCTGTGCATATTTTAAATCTGAAGTCTTGACGTATGAACTTACTTTGGTTACCATAATATGAATGAAATCTATTTCTTCCCTGGTGTTTACAGAAGCTAGAGCTGCAAGAATTTACTGCTCTACGCTTCTAAACCTTTAATCCTGATGCTGTAGAACAAGAATCCTCACATGCTGGTAACATAAACACAAGTAATATGAAGGACGTATTTTGAAGTCTAGCTTCTCTTCTAGGTGTCCAACACCATTTTCCAAGTTGACAGTGCTGACTGGAGTAAACAAGCTGAGCAAACAAGACATCTAGACAAATCAAATAAACTTCAAAACAAGACCAGCATGAGAACTGCTGATTTAATATCCATAAGTCAAGAACAAAGTATGTAATGTCATAATAAAAACTGTAGTTGTTATTAGGGGTGCAAAGCTAAAAATGCACATGAAACTGGTTTAAAGAAATATCACGCTGAACACCTTGTATATTAATAAGTTTGCAGGATAAAGGTTGGGTATGCAGTTTTCCCTTGTTCTTCCTTTTTTATTTGCTGCTTAAGAACAAACAAAAAAAAGAAAAATTAAAACAGATGTTTGGTTCTTTTTCTGTGTTACAATATACAAAGAAAATTACTTCTTAATTTGAGAATTTAGCTTTCTGAATGTAGTACTAGGGAAAAGTAACCCAGTCTTCCATGAAGTCTGAGAATTGATGCTTCAATCTGTTGAACTTCACTGGCTTTTGAAATGTCTTCTGCTGAAGCTTCATGGACCTCTTTTCCCAGAGCACTTAGTGTGTATTTTGAGTTATTATCTTTGGCTCTTGGTGACAAGGATCTGACAGCAAATCAATGTCAAAGAGACTTTCACTATGGAATAAACTTGCAATTATTACAAGAGCACTGGCCTTCTGAAAGCTGCATTCTATACTTCATATATATTTCAAACTAAAGAATTTACTGAACATCCATGCTCTGTGTGTCCGCTATTGCCAGATGCAATTGTTTTGGTTTCTCCTTTACTCTTTGCTTTCTAGAACACCTTTATAGGGAGAGAAGAAACTTCTGAAAACTTGATGAAATTAAAAGGCAGAGCCTGTTCACTGATGACCACTTATTTTTGGCAAAAAATAATGCAAAGTAGTTGCAGTGTACTAAAACAATTCTGAAAATGGGTATTTAATTCTCCATTAATTTCTATTCATTTTAGGGCCTTAACACACCAAGCCATACATCAACTGCCCCCTTTTGCTTAGACTTGCAGCAGGTGGAATTGGTACATGGCCTCAGCTATGGATTTTCACTTACAAAGTTTTGTGGCTGTGAGGTCTTTTTGAAAACCCCCTAACAAACTGGCTCAGGGTTTGATACTTGGACTCCAGAATTCTGGATTCAAACATTCAAAAACTTATCCTTTGCATAATTAAAAAAAGTCTCAACATATTATCTGAAGTTTTTTATTAAGCATTGACTTAAATAATGAAACATCTCAGACTACAGTCGAGGATTGTTGCTGAATGAGATAAAATGTGTTATTTATCTCTGATTTGAAAATAGTGTTTGGGGTTTTTTTTTCCCCTCAAATAATAAAGGAGTAACAGCGCGAAGTATTTTTATATCTGTAAGGTACTGGAAATGTGAGGACTAGCCCTTGATAGCTGACCTATCCCCTATTAAAACAATAAATAGGGTTGAGAGCTTTAGATGAAATGAGTTTGCATGATCAATCAGGTGCTCTTAATGCTGGAATGAAAAGGAAAGAGGGCTGGGTGGGAAGGGGAGGAAGTGAGTAAGTGGTAAAGTGCTGTGTTGAGGCTTCCTGGCCAAACCTTTTAAGCATTCTGCTGGGGCCCCTCTTAGAATTAACCTGGAGTTGATTTCTCATCTATAGTTAAGCTAGCTATACTTTTTCCTGCCCAAAAGTGGAGAGAAGTGGTCCAGTTCAACTTAAGCTTAGGAAATGTTTTGGAGAATTTCTATCATTCCGAACCAAATAATAAACTGCACTGTAAGCTTTTAGTCAATTCCTTGAAAGACTAAAGTTTTATCATTTAAATTTGAGAAAGAATAGTCTATAAAATCAACATGATCAAAAAGTCTTTTTTTATTCTTCCATCAGGTCATTGTACACCCAGTGATAAATCTAATGATCAAAACATACTAGAGCCAATGTCTGAACTTCTTCCAAGAAAGGTAAGTGATGCTCAAGTTCTATTTGGGAAGAGGCTGAATATATTTACTAGATTGGATAACTCCCTGACCTAGGATCTTCCCTAAAAATCTGTTCTTTTGCAATTAGAATATTTAGTGTACAATAGGCCTTTGTCATCATTGTAATCTGTACAGATTTATCTCATTTTCAGTGCTAAAACCAAACAAATGACTCTCTCCATTGCAGAAGGTAAAGCATATAAGATACATACATGCATACACACAGATATATAATGTGCTCATGTTGCCTGATTAAAATCTGGCTTGTTTCATCTAGTTTTAATATTTAAACAAGGAACGAGTGTTCCTTGATCTAGTTCTGATATCCAAGTAATTAGAGTGCTTTCCCTTACTGATCCAGAAAAAAATAACAGTAGTGTGGAATATCGTCTTGGTGCCATTGGAAAACCAATAAGACAAAGCACTTTTAATGACTAAAGGTATTCATGACAATTGAGCAAAATCTTTCCTAGCATATAGTAAGTTATCTTAATTGGAAGGACACAGGCATTCTCTTATCTACTAAATTCTTCTCTTGCAATCAGCTAATTGAAAACATTAAATCAAAATTTTGAATACTAGGTCATGTCAACCTCTGGACCTAAAACGTTTTCTATACCATCTGTTGAACTAACATGTTTCTGGGATTTTTCTTTAGGCATTTAGGTTTCAGAAAGCTATTAACTAACATGTTGAGTTCAATTCCAAAAATATGTATTTCCTTCATAAGCACATGCTCCTACTCTAAGCTTCTACTAGAAGCAGGATTTCCTAAGGATGCTGGTTTTATTCTGATTTATGCTATAAAGAAAATGCCACAGGGGAGCGAACAAAATCCACAAGCCTAATATAAAACTATTTTTATGTAAGGATTGTGTATAGAAATTAGATGGATGTTCTATGTATTAAAACCTTGTCAATGGACCTCGTGTAAACTCAGTCTTGTGAATTCATATTTTCTGAAATGAAAAAGTGGAGTGGTAGACTTAAATGGTCAGAATAGCTACAAATGCTAATGGTTGCTGGCATATTGCCCAATACTCTCAAAGTGGATGAGGAAGTGCTTTAAAATCTGCTCAGATTGCTGTATATGCAGTAATGTCCTGCCAAAGGAAGGATATTTTGGTGTTAGTATTTCCAACAGGCCTAGTCAAACAACATTGTGCTAATGTAAGAACTAAACAGGTAAAGTAGTTGTAGAGTATTTTTTCCCTATTCTGTGTTTTCCTTTTTCTAATAACTTCAGGATACAGAATTGAAGACTGTAGATTCCTGGGTAAGCCTATGTAAAACAATGAAGATTCCAGCTCCAATAAAAGCATCTGCTGAGAGCTTCAATCAGTTCAGGGACGCAGTATTAAAGAGGAGTGGGCAAGTGCAGGAGTCAAAAAGGTCTCTTGTGCAAGCTGAGAGGGAGCTGCAAAATCTTCCGCAAGAAAACAAAAGACTTGTAACCACTTCTGTGTAAGTATTATTCCAGTTTTTGCCTGTATGGTACTGGGGGGTAATTGCCACATGTCAGGTGAAACTGGGGAGCTGTACCACACTAAGCAAAACTGCATATCCAAAATGCACAAAGCAGTTTTTTATCTTCAAATCAGTATTATTTCAGCAGTCAGAGAAACTTCTCAGGAATTTCTTTCTTTATTGTTGCTGTTAGTTTGCTTCTGGATTGTTGTGGTTTTTTGGTTTTGTTTTTGGGTTTGTTTTGGTTTTTTTTTCCTGTAGGGGAGTTTGGTTTTTGTTTGGGTACTAAGGTGAGGGGTTTTGGTCCCCTGGAGCATTATGACCAGAGTTTACATTTCTCCTATTTTCCTATACCTGTAGCCAAGAATGTCCTCATCTTAGTGCTCTCCTAAGGGGATACAGGATAGTCAGTCTTTGAGAGCATGTTGTCAACATAGCTATACAGGGGTTCTAGTGTGCACCACTTTGTACAGCAGAATTCTTTGCATTGCTGTAGAAAAGCATCTTCAATAAGGCCCTGCTTCCCTAGTTGCTTGCAGCTCCTGCTTCAGGCAGTGCCCTGAGGTCTGTGGTCATGCTGAGTGGGATAAATGACTGCCTACTAATTACTGCATTGCAGTAATATCCTGGAGTTTGTTTGCCACCTTTTGGAAACTGTTGGCAATATTTCCCTCTCCAGTAGTCTCCATTTTTTTCCTTGCCTGTTTCATCCTGTAAAAGATAAATCTGAGCTGGTTCCTAAATTCTCCTGCACTTGCCCATTGCTGGTTGTATTAGAATAAGTCAATTGTTTGGATTGTTTTATTTTAATATTCAGAGCATTTGAGAGACTTAAGAGTATACTCCTGTTTCAGAAGTTAGTGAAATCTACCTCAAATAACTAATTGAAGAGGAAGAAGGTAGAAAAAAAAATCACAGGCCAAGAAAGTAACAGAAAATAAAGAATTTCAAAGCAAGTGCATATATATTTTGTGTAGTATATCTATAACTCCCACATGCATACAGATTAGAAATGGGACACAGGAAACACGAACCTACTACAGCCCAACAATTTGTGCCCATAACTCTTGTGAAGGGAAATCACTATGAAACAATGTGAAAGAGAACTACAATTTAAGTGCTAGGCACTGATTTAAATTATTTGCAGAATTCTATCAGGTTGTTATGAAAAAAAAAAAAACCTTTTATCCTATGCTGATTTCTTTGCCTGTCTTTAAAGGGGCCATGAAAGCACAGGATTGGATGCCATGGCAGTGACAGACTGTGAGCTTGAAAAAGAAATCCATAAGAGTAAACCACCCGAAGCTCAACAATGTACTCTTGATCAAGACCGTAACTTGGCTAGAAAAATGGAACAAGAACGCAGGAGGAAGGAAGCAGTAAGTTTCTGACTCTTGCTACGTGATTTTTTTTTAACTTTACTAGACAATAAGCAAATATTACATCAGGTCCTTATTTCAAATTATTTGAATGATTGTTAACAACAAACTATATTACTTGAAGAGTTAGTGCAGAAAATACAATAGGAAACTCAAAGTATGTCTTCAAGTGACATCATATGAAAAGCTATATGCTTGGTCCTAGTACTCCCATAAGCTTAGAATAATTGTGGTAAAATAAAATCCTGAAGAGGAGTCCCTGCCCTCTAAATAATTTCAAACCTTGAGTGTTGCAAGCTATCAATCTTCCTTAATGTGTTCCATGGCAACAAAAGTGCTAGTCATACTGTTCTGGTGTGAAATACCAGGCCTGAGCCTTTTTAAAACTAACTGGTTTTATTGGTGACAGTAATTTATGTTTTCTAACTGCTAACTTTTTCATATTAAACACTTCTAAAAATTCGTAGTATTGTACAATGGAATGTAAGTACCCAGTGTGTGACCGTGCTGGATTCAGATAAGTTCAACTGAAGCCTTCATACTTCAGCTCTTTTCTGAAGGCTTCAACAACATGCACACTCAAACTTGTCATAACAGAGAAGACATACATTTTTTGAGAAGATGGTTTAAAGTTTTTTCTTAAATCATTAAGTATTTGACCTGCATAGTATTCATTAATGTCTGACTGCTCTGAAAAGACACCCGTTTGCTTTCTTGCAGACAGCTTGGATAATTGATGTGAATCTGCAGAGAGATATTATGGCATCTTTCGAAGAATATCTTGAGTGAAAGCAGTAGTTTATATGGAATTTAACTTCAAACTACTACAAACAGCACAGTTTTGAACTAGTTAGGATCTTAAATATTAAGACCACTTTAAAGGTCTTCTCTAAAATGCTTTGTATTAAAAGCTTGTTCCTTAATACCTGAAGTGCCACAAGATTTATTTCTTTTCACTGCTTGTTTATAACATGTAACCTATTCTGCTACACAGTGGAATGGAGCTCTTCATTTGATTACAGTTTCATCTGTTGTATATATCTGGTATTGAAAAAAACCACTTTACTGTGACTCACCCATACAAAATCTGGGCTGTGACAAAAAGATCTCTCTAAAAGTGATACTGTCTAAGAGGAAGGTGTGTAACATTACTTGTAATCACAAAAAAAGCTTCCATTAACTCTATAATTTGCATGTCTTTTAAGGCCCAGATGTGTTTAATGTATTTTAGGTTAATGTTTAGCTAACACTGCAAACATGTTTGCCACATAGTTCTAGTTCTTCTCAGGAAGAAATTATGGCAAACTGGCTCCAGTTAGAAAGATTTTCTGATTGATGCAAGATATTATTAATGTTGAAAAATTGTCTGATAGAAACTAGAATGTAAAACCCACACATTCTTCTTGATTATATACACCTATGGGAAATTAATACGGGACTAACAAAACATTGTTTTACGGAATTAATACCAAAACACAATATGTATTACAGAAATGCTGGGTGGAAGGGGCCCCCTTCAGACAATCTAGTTTAGTAGTCTCCAAACCCTTTTTGTCACGTACTCCATCATTTAAATATTTTAATTATGGACCCCAAGACATGTATATTTATTAATTTATAAGTTATATGCAATATTCCACTGTACTGGTATATTTTTTACATTACATTGTAATATTTTTAATTTGTTTTATTTTTAACCCTGCTTATTTATTATTTTATTTTGTAATTTTAAAAATTGTATTCAATATTTTCTTCCCACACTCCACTTCAGAGACTACTGATGTCATTGAGCATTCCACTCAAAACTCTCTCCCAGCAGAGAACTTTGATTTGTCAAGTTCCTGGATGAAAAGCGAAGGTAACACTGCCACTTCTGGTGAGGTTCTGCCACAGACAACAAAACTAATTAACCTAAGCAAACAGAACTTTCTACAAATAACTGAATTTTCAGACAAGACAATAAATTGCTTCTAAATTCAAAAATGCCAGCTAAAGCATGCCAAAAATGGTAGCCTAGTCTTTCAGGTAGTAGACTGATGAGTTAGTGCTAGTTCCAATATATTTATTCAATATAGTCATGGATCTTCAAATTCTGCCATTGCTGGAATGTATTATTTCACTTAATAGCACAAAGAGTACGTATGACAAACACTCAGATTGGGCCAGCACCCTTTGAAATGTCTAGGGATATCCTGGCCTGGAGGCATGTTCAAGTGTATGCTGATTGGGAGATTTGAGGACTTGGCTGAGATTGGGATTTGGGATGAAAGATGGGTTGTAATGTAAAGTGGTGCTGTTAGGATGTCTTTCATATCCGCATCAAAAGTGACCTGCCTTCATTTGTGGTTTATACATTGTTAAGAGTTATTTGTCTTCAATAAAATACTGCAGGTCACATCCAGGACTCTCTACCTTGCTGTCACTTGGATATACTTTCTCTCTGGGTTAATGCAAGCTCAAGAGCTCTTGCTTTGGAAATAGGAGATGACAGAGGGAAGGGCAAGAATTCCTTTTGAGCATTTCATCCATTGGATACAGCTATATACAGTTCATTGCTAGTATGAACTGGTGCCTTTGTCTCTTCAAAAATGAATTCCACCCTCTATGAGTCTATACTGCCATGACCGCTTAAAGTCACAGTCAGTGATGCTAATGCTAATTTGATAAACCCTTTATTTGCAACCCCCAAGTCACTTGGAGAGGATAATCAGTTCCTGTCTCCAGATAGAAGGCTGAATCCAGAGGTAAGGGAGAGGCCTCCAAATGTAAGTAACAAGCCTCTAAGGACTGTTTGCCCAAAGCCATGAACAAGCTCAAAAACAGAGAAATACCACTTGGGTACATGCTCCCCCTGCAAACATCAAGCTGCTTAAATAAACTGTTAGTTACCTAACACACAAAAGGTGTACTAAGTTCTGTTACACCATTAATTTACCTTTATCATTTGTGAAAACAGCTGCTTTAATGTGTCACTTGCATATTCCTGTCTATGCTAATAGATTGTATCTACATATAAATGAAAGGTAAGATAGTTATTAGCTTTAATAAGTTCCTCTGTCACTAATAAATGGAATATGGTAAATTTCTTACTATCAACTATGAGTTGGTCAGGCTGGAAGCAGAGGCAGAATCAGTGATTTGCAAAGTTGTCCTGTTTTGTCTCTCAGAGAACCAGGATTAGTTGAGCTGACAAAAGATAAACAGGCAGATGGCACCTTATGGAGGGCAAAGCACACTGTCAAAGCACGTAAGACCATCTGCCCTGGGGTTGGTTTGGCTTGGCACCCATTGGAACAATAATTTAGAGCAGAAGATGATAAAATCAAAATGTAAAGAAGACAGAAAAATAATTGTCAGGGCTCTCAGTTTTTCTTATTCATACGACAGGTAGAAGATTATAAGCTTTCTTCTGCAAAATCCTGGGAAACGTTTGGAAGGCATTTGCCTCGTACAAACATGTTTGCTACACATAAGTGGACGGTGTGGTCCTAGAGTACAAAGTAAGTGTTCCTAAATAATAGAGGAATTCTCTGGTTTCCTTGGAAAACAGGACGGGTAAGGCAGCACAGGTGGTGCCCAGAAATCCTGCATTAGGGTGTGCAGCAATTTCATTGTGAAAACACTGCTCAGAACTGCTAGGTCACCAGCACTACCTTCTTCCCGGTTCTGATACCAGATCCGTATCCACTGCCTCAAGGTGGCACAGCTAAACTCCGTAGCCAAAAGGTTTGTATAATTTAAAAGTTTGACATAGCTATTGAGGTAGTTAGTGATGTATAAAAGAAAAACAGTTCTATTGGTTCTATTCTAGTGAAAAAATTTGCTCTGTTTCTTTCTTTGCAAAAGAACTATTGCGTAGCTTGGCCAAATACCTTTGTATAAAAAGGCACATCATGGTTCCATCTTTATTCCTTCTTGTATTCTAGATGACTACAGGAATTTTGTGATTGCTCTGCCTAAATCTTTCATCAACCTTTCTTTGAAGGCCAGTGAAAGCTTGTGGTCAGTTTCAGAATTTCAAATGTGTTTTCCAATTTTTCTTGGGGAATGTTTTCCGGTAATTAATTCTGATTATTGGTTTATTAAAAAATTTGATGGCTACCATGATATAAACAACAGCATTGGTTGTTTTGTTCCTGACAAACTTCCTAATTTATCTAACTGGGTCATGGGTTTACTGAGGTGCACTTCAGAGAAAATTCTGCTGCTGCTTAGTCTGATATTGAGAAGTTGCAAAGGCTTCTTCCCTACAAGAAAGGTCATTAGCACGAAGTCTGATGCATAAGAAATTAGCTGTATGCTAATCCGGGGGTTGGCGGTGTGAGTAATCTGAGCACGAAGGGAAAGCTCAGGCTCAGTAGGCATGATTCATGCAATCCTACTGGAGTCTGCAGAGGTCGGTGTCTGAACTGAATCATCTGCATCTGATGTTCCTTCTCTTCTTGCCCAAGAGATTGAGGGAGCCTTAAACAGCCCTGTGCCTTTTCCCCCAGCAGAGTGATAAAGCCCCTGACCTTAAGTTTGTAAGGTTTGTGTTCAGACAAGGAGCAGGGATCATGAACAGTGTTATTCAGCATTGGCAGCTAATGTAGGTCACTGGTATTTCATTCGTGTTATAGATAATAGGAAGCTTGGCAGCTTTTTACAACTACTTAAAATGCTATCTTTAGTAAAAGAAAATAAATTCATATTAGGGTTTTAACTTGTTTAAACTTTTAAATTCATAAACATGCAGTAACAGGCCATTCTTTGTAACATTCCTTTCTGCTGCTTTAGTTCATTTTATTTGATTTTTCTAAAAAGGAAAAATTTTGACTTTATTAAAACCAGCATTAATTCTGTCACTGCCTTCAATGAGCCTAGGATTCAACATCAGTGTCTATATTTGTAAGTCTGAATTTAGAACAAGTAGGAGAAAGCATTTGGTATGTTACAGACAAGTCATCTACAAGCTGTGTTCCATGCATGCTGAAAAATTATATATATTCTGTCTGCATACGTGCTTATCCATTTTTTTTTTTTAAAAACTAGCTCATTGAATCACACAGCGTTAACAGATAGATGGTGTCTTTGTATCAGCTTCTAGTTGCAGTGCTGGACAGAGCAAAAATATTTCTTGGAAGTTAAGTTGTAATCCTACAGACTCATCTAGACCAAGAACAAATTTTGTTTTTCATAGAATTTGGCAACCCTGCTCTCTTCAAATGGCAAGAAGCTGCACATAGGCCTACTTATGAGCTGTGACTCTCACATGGCCTCCAAAAGTCTTGAACCTGCCTGTATCCTCTAGTCTGAGAAGCAAAGGATTTACAAGTAAAGCTGAGCAGGCCACGCAGTGAGTTAGATCAGGATTTGACAGGCAAGCTCATTTATACTTTTCTGGTAGTCAGCAAATACCATGTCCACATCTTGTTATCTTCTAGAGCCAATAAACTGTAATTTCTTACAATGCACTTTTACAACCTGTAAAATCAATTGCTTCATATAGTTACACCTGTACTTACAGTTTTGGATTACGTGAGCCATTCTAGTTTTAAATTATCCTTTACCTTGCATATCAGTAGGTTAGTAGGGGACAGACTGGAGACTTCCTTCTTACCCTGGCATCTGTGGCTTTGTATGAGGCAGTGGCTCCTTGGTGTATGCTTGCAGTGATGTACTGATGGGCAGGCAGGCATTGTTCAGCCTCTACCAGCCCTCCGGAGCTGAGATATCGATACAGACTAAGTCAAGTTTAGGCAATTTATCTTTTTAAGAAATATTCAGTAGTAATAGCACACAATAAATAAAATCGTAAATATGTTTATAAAATCGCCTTTAAATGGGTAATAGTGAAGCGGCAGTGAAAGAATGCAGTCTTGAAAAACACTACGGTGCGAGCTCACAGCTCCATGCCCGTAGTTATCCACCTCTGGCGCGGCAATAAGGTAAGGGCGCTCAAGGGCGCGCTCGGAGTGTACAGCGTGATCGCTGCCGGGGCCTGGGGCAGGCACGGCGGCGGGGACGGCCCGCCGGCCGCGGCCGCTGCTCCCAATGTCATTCCGAGCGCGTTCCGATGTGTCTGCCNGCTCTTCTGGGCGCTGGTTTACAGCTACTGCGGGGTGTGCGTCTGCATCGCCGGGCTGCGGCTGCTCTGGAGCATCGGCCGGCGGCCGGGCGAGACCTTCCGCTGGGTGGTGCGGGAGAACCCCCCCGCCTGCCTCAACGACCCCTCCCTGGGCACCCACTGCTACGTCCGCATCAAGGTGAGGGCGCGGGCGGGGGGAGCGGGCCCCTCTGGGCGTGCAGGTACCCAGCCCGCGCTGTGCATGGCACCCCTGCCTGCCCTGCTGCGTGGGCTGCGCTGTGCATGGCACCTCTGCCTGCCCGGCTGTGTGGAGTGCGCGGACAGCCCGCCTGCCCTGCCGTGCGTGCTCGCACAGCTGCGCGAATCCAGCGCCTGTCTGCGCTGCCCCGGCGAGCGGTGCCGTGTCCGGCCCGGCTGCGGGGCCTCGGGCCGGGAGCACGCGGTGTCCGGCTAGCCCGGGTGCGGAGCCCTGGGTGGGCGGTGAGGGGTTCTTCGGCCCTGGGTCTCCCGCAGCCCTCTGCTCCCCGCACCGCCTCTGCTCTCCCTGCTATTTACGGTTTGCCCAATTGCACCAGGGAGCTCGTTTCGGGCATCACTGTTACAGGGAAAACATAGAGTAAGAAGCTAATTGCTGTCCCTCAGGTTGTACAGTTTAAGCCACCAGCCAGTTTCTATACTTATCTCAGGTCTCTGTGATTTGCTCTTTTACTGGATGCTCTAAATGAAGTTGTATTAGCTAGGTTTCTTTTGCAGCTATAGGTGAGCAGAGAATGCATAGTTTTGTCAAGTGCTATTTTTCATAAAATAACCACAGAGATCTCTGTTCCCAGGGTTCTGTGCAGATGGTTTTGTGCCAGGCAGTACTAATATAAATTAGCGAGGCTCAGTTTGTCATGATTTGCTTGTTTTCTTTTGCTAACATCATTAGGAAGCATGTGTGGGCTTTTTACTCATATGACATGTTCTTTTTTCCTGTACCACAGAGCAGTAAATGAACAGGCTGCTGGGGAAGTGAGAGTGGTATGACAGTAATTGAAGAGCATTTGGGGGTAAATCGAAACGCTGTCAATATGACACTTGATCACTCATTTCAGGAAATAGGAAACTCTTGATGTTGGATAACAGCAAGCCAATGGATTACTTTCTAAACACATATATCCTGCAAATCCATCCAGATTTCAAAAAAACAGTGTTGGAAAAGGTGGCAACATCCCCCATCTGTTCTGGGGGGTGGAAAAAAGGGAACAGCAGCAACTGAAAAAGTTGAGGATGGGCTTAGTTTGGGCCATGTGATATTTAAACTGCTGCTGTACAAGTGGGGATAGAATTTTCAGGNGCGGGTGCCCCCGCCGCCCCCCGCCGCCCCAGGGACGACTTCTCCCTCTTTCACCGCCAAGTATCTGGGGAGCAGAGCCCTCCTTGGCCAAGCCCTGCGTGGGCAGGCGCGACCCCGGCCGCAGCGCCGCCGCCCCCAAAGCACCGCCCGGGGTCCAGCGAACCCGGGACGTGCGGGCGGCCGGGCTGTGCCCGGCGCTGTGCCCAGCGGCGGCGCAGGGCGAGGGCCGCGGGGCGGGCGCNCGCCGGGCTGCGGCTGCTCTGGAGCATCGGCCGGCGGCCGGGCGAGACCTTCCGCTGGGTGGTGCGGGAGAACCCCCCCGCCTGCCTCAACGACCCCTCCCTGGGCACCCACTGCTACGTCCGCATCAAGGTGAGGGCGCGGGCGGGGGGAGCGGGCCCCTCTGGGCGTGCAGGTACCCAGCCCGCGCTGTGCATGGCACCCCTGCCTGCCCTGCTGCGTGGGCTGCGCTGTGCATGGCACCTCTGCCTGCCCGGCTGTGTGGAGTGCGCGGACAGCCCGCCTGCCCTGCCGTGCGTGCTCGCACAGCTGCGCGAATCCAGCGCCTGTCTGCGCTGCCCCGGCGAGCGGTGCCGTGTCCGGCCCGGCTGCGGGGCCTCGGGCCGGGAGCACGCGGTGTCCGGCTAGCCCGGGTGCGGAGCCCTGGGTGGGCGGTGAGGGGTTCTTCGGCCCTGGGTCTCCCGCAGCCCTCTGCTCCCCGCACCGCCTCTGCTCTCCCTGCTGTTTACGGTTTGCCCAATTGCACCAGGGAGCTCGTTTCGGGCATCACTGTTACAGGGAAAACATAGAGTAAGAAGCTAATTGCTGTCCCTCAGGTTGTACAGTTTAAGCCACCAGCCAGTTTCTATACTTATCTCAGGTCTCTGTGATTTGCTCTTTTACTGGATGCTCTAAATGAAGTTGTATTAGCTAGGTTTCTTTTGCAGCTATAGGTGAGCAGAGAATGCATAGTTTTGTCAAGTGCTATTTTTCATAAAATAACCACAGAGATCTCTGTTCCCAGGGTTCTGTGCAGATGGTTTTGTGCCAGGCAGTACTAATATAAATTAGCGAGGCTCAGTTTGTCATGATTTGCTTGTTTTCTTTTGCTAACATCATTAGGAAGCATGTGTGGGCTTTTTACTCATATGACATGTTCTTTTTTCCTGTACCACAGAGCAGTAAATGAACAGGCTGCTGGGGAAGTGAGAGTGGTATGACAGTAATTGAAGAGCATTTGGGGGTAAATCGAAACGCTGTCAATATGACACTTGATCACTCATTTCAGGAAATAGGAAACTCTTGATGTTGGATAACAGCAAGCCAATGGATTACTTTCTAAACACATATATCCTGCAAATCCATCCAGATTTCAAAAAAACAGTGTTGGAAAAGGTGGCAACATCCCCCATCTGTTCTGGGGGGTGGAAAAAAGGGAACAGCAGCAACTGAAAAAGTTGAGGATGGGCTTAGTTTGGGCCATGTGATATTTAAACTGCTGCTGTACAAGTGGGGATAGAATTTTCAGGAGTAAAGGGAGTTCCTTAAAAGCAACAAATAGATTAAAATAAAAACATGGAGGGTAAATCCCAAGAAGACACTGACTGAAAGAAGGAGCATGAAGGAGGGCTTACCCATTACTCACTAAATGAGAAACTGTGGAAGGAGACTGAGAAATGTCTATTTTTTCAAATATAAAAGGATTAAAGGCAGAGTGATTAGGAGAATGATACAGATGATGTAATGGCCCCAAAATTTGCTAGGGATTTATTTTTACCTCTAGGGACTTCAAGTTCATTGGCATACCAGAGGTAAAATATCAGAGTAACTAGGGGCAAAACTGAAGAAAAGTCCCTATTATATTCAGAGCAAATATAAAAAATAGTTCCCTCTTCAGAGCCCTTTCAAGAATGAGAATAAAAGTTAATGGCTTTTGCAGCTCATTAGTGACTTATGAGTGTAAAGATATCTCAGAGCATTTGATGCATCTTTGGCAAGAAAACCTTTTTTTTTAATGCATTTGTGATCCTTGCCCTGATATTAGCTCTTGATGTGTAGCAAAGGCATGGGGTTTTTCTTTCTGTTTTGAAATAGCAGAGACAGTGCAGACTTTGACATTTGTTCAGCAGCTGTACAACCCTTCTTCCTGCAGTTTCTTTCAAATGACTTCTAAACAGTATTTTGTGAGCTAACTCCCAACTTCTGTATCTACTTCTGTGTCAGAAATCAGTAAAACCTCTAGGTCATAATCACAGTTTATTTAAATTCTATTGGATTTGACCTTCAGTCAGTGTAAGCTTGTGTACATCTATTCACTTAAATAGCATTTCAGTGTTCAGCTTCTACAATAAGTAAGTTGCCTGCTTGTAATTCTTATAAGACACATTTCCTTAAAAGATGCATCAGAAACTGACTATTGACAAGGCAGAAAGAAGATTATAACATTAAAGCTTAATTTTCTGAACTGAGTCTGAAACCTAGAATGATAAAAACTAGAAAATATGTCTTGCATTCTAGTTGCCTAAATTTGATTGCTTTTGGTTGTTAAGAATTCACATGGTCCTTTATCGTGCCAGAATGCACTGTGATGGTTTTAAATAGCTGCATAATCTTACAAGCTAACTGGAAGATTGGAAGTGCATTTAAAGAATTCTGCATTTTGAAGTATTTCTATAAAGCACATGACTGGTGTCTGCGTGAAAGCAATGTGCTTGCTGTGACAATAACCTGCATTTCCCAGTGGCTGTGCCAGCAGTGCTCTGTCACAAGTGTTTGTGTGCTGAGGGCTGGGCTGGCACACAGGCACACAGCCTGGCAGGTATTGGGGATGGGCCTTCCTGGAAGAAGCTGTGGTGGATGTGCAGGGGGTGGGATACTCAGCATTGCCAGAGTGTAGCAGATATCTGATCTCAGAAGTAAAGAAGCCTTCAGCTTCAAAACCGATCATTTCATATTATTTTAGGTGCAATATATTGTTTCTTGGAATATGGTCTGAAACCATCATCATTCTCAAATCCCAAAGTAGCAGTTCTATGCAGCAATAAACACGCTTCTTTTTCTCTTATTTTAGGATTCAGGGTTACGATTTCACTATGTGGCTGCTGGAGAAAGGGGCAAACCACTCATGTTGCTGCTTCATGGCTTTCCAGAATTCTGGTAAAACTCCCTTCACCATTTTCTATTATAAAAGAGGCTGCATAAGATACCCAAGGATGAACATGTCTGCTTAAATACCCCCAGTGTGATCCCTTATATGTACTTACGAATACTAATGGCATGAAGTTGCAGTAGGCAATGAACCATTGAAACATTTTTTAACTGCTGCATCCACCAAAAAATCCTTCAGACTAACACAAATGAACCATTTTTTTTTGTACTGTCCATCCATTTTTCCTCAGGTATGTACCCTTTCCTGCAAACTCTGTGAAGGAACTGCTAATTTTAAACAAAATTCCTGTTTGGATAGCACTTGTACGATATGGCTAAACTTATGAATTATACCAGAGGGTGTTAAAATAAGGATCCATTATATGTTAAGTGCAATCAGGATTGCTCCATTTATTAAAAATACTGCACATTAATTTTTAACTGGGGGAGGAGAAGAACTATGAGTTCTATAGGCTATTGTGCAGCCTAATTTCAGAATGCTACTCAGGGAAAAAGGTTCTATTATTAGTTCATCACAAGATGAATGATGAATCAAACCCAATCCGAAATGTTTGTTTATAACAATGAAAAGCAGTCACATGTCCAATGATTTAACCAAATTGCTCAGTCTGTCATTGTCAGGTTAAACTAGTGAAGCATGGCTTACAGAACTTGCACAAAAAAACAGTAAGGGAATAAGGGAAGAACTAATG
The DNA here is from genome assembly GCA_013397155.1 of Irena cyanogastra. Taxonomy (NCBI): domain Eukaryota; kingdom Metazoa; phylum Chordata; class Aves; order Passeriformes; family Irenidae; genus Irena; species Irena cyanogastra. Next base: position 59,524 of record VWZV01004114.1, read on the forward strand.
CCAGAAATACAGCAATGATCCTTTTCCTTACCAAACTCTGCTGTGGGGCTAGAGGCCACTGCTGGAGCTGTGACCTTTCAATCTGTACTCAGGTCATACCATGCTAAACTGACCCAACTAGAAGAGAGGTCGGTTCCCTTCCCTCAGCAATTTCCCCTAGGCACTAACACCCTCGAGGGTGGTGGGACACAGTCACACTTATGTTAAGTTAAATTTTCAAAGGGCATTCTTCTAGTAATAAATTGCTATCTAAAATTATTAGAGCTGTTAACTTTGATTGAAAGGACAGTTAGATGAGCCAGTGCATATTCTATTCAAACATTATGCATACCTCGCATAAAGCAAATTCTAACACAGGCAATGAGACTACAGCTGATTTCCCCTATGGGGGAATAGTAATGGAGAAATTAGCATTTTACATACATATTCTACTGAGATTGGGTACATTATTTTTAAAAAGCGGAAAGCAATTCTTACAATTTAGAATAGTGAGTCATGGTATAAGTGGCAGCTACTATATTGTATTGTCTGACCTTTCAAAAGGGATGAATAAAAAATCTGTTATGTAGGTCACTGGGACCACCAAGAGTTTCTATCACTGTTTTTTAAAAGAACTCTACATGCTAATAGTCTGTAAACCAATCATATTACCAATATGTGTGTCAGATTGTTCATTCACTCCGTGAATACTTTTTCATTCAGGAATAGTGATTGTTCAGAAAGCACAAGATAAAATAACCACAATTTAAGAGAGATGTAAAGCAGCATCAAATTTGTATTGTTTGTTTAGGAAAACAAAAAGGATATTATCCACAATTACAGTTCTTAATTTTAACAAATCCTCTGCCTTCAAATGTCTCAAGGTTGTAAATAGGATACATATAACCAGATAATACTGACCACTTAGAGTGCTAGAGAATGTCTGAATGTGACAGATCACTAAAGAATGTAACACACCAGAGCCAATGAGTGTTTCAGATGCATAAGAATTTGAAAATCAATACATTGTGGAAGGTCAGTAATAAAATACTTGAAACTGGTCATAATGTGTTGAGGCAGCTGAGTACTTAAAAGTTGTGTGTGAGCTGCTACACTCTATACTACTTCCCTTTTAGTAAAAATGTGATCAGAAAGTCTCAAAGTAGATTCAACCTTATGAACACGGAGGTATTCATTACGTTTGCAAATTCTGCTTGCAAAGCAGTTGTCCAATAGTTATATATCATATGGCATAAAAGGGTTTCTTTGAATATAAAACATACCCATTTGATAGATCAGACATTTGGAGACTAATGGACTGTTGTGAAAACAGAGGATGAGAATAGCTTGAAGATATTTTCTGAAAACAGAAGTAGTTTATTTATTTATTTATTTATGGGCCTGGTTCTTTTTTCTTACTCAAGTATATAGAATAGCTGCAACAGTTACCATGGTAAATTCAGCTTCCAAGTCATTATATAATGCCTTTAAAAAAATTCCTGGGGATCATTCCTGGGGATCTCAGCTAAACCTTGTCTTAGCATTATATAGCACTGAAATGAAAACATTCTGTTTTGTTTATATGAATACAAATTTGTATCACTGAGTGTGCCTGTAACCTTATTTAAGTTCATTAAAGTCCCTAACATGCTGGAGGCAAAGGTAAAGTGGAAGAGCCCATGGTCTGATACAGGTGCTGTTTGGATTAAGGTAGAATTCTGTGCATCACACTTAGAACCACCAACGACCCAAATGTTATATATCTTTTATCTGAAACTGTTGAAACAAGCAGAAGTAAAAGCTAGATCCTAGCACAGAGGGATGCAGTCACTGTCATATATGTCCAGAAGGATCATGTTTTCCATACATTTTTCTAGTACAGTGTAAGATGAGACCATGTCTGTCTTGGTACTGGCTGTTCTAATATTTATTTGGTTTCAATAACAGCTGAAGGACAGGTAGTTCTTGCAGGATAAGACCCAACATTTTCTTTTTATTTTTGCTTTTTAACACACATCCAGCCACTACATTCAGTTACAGAGTGAGGAATAGCCCAGGCCTTTGCCTGAATTCTTGCCTTTGTATGCCTTTTGATGTATGTAATGCTATCACTCTTCCATAGAAACACAAGGATGAAATACTTTGTCTAGAACCAATACACTGAGAGAGCTTGTTCTGCAACAGCTCTGGTACAGAGACACAGATGAAAGTATACACAGGATAAATCCTATAAACTTCACCAAGACAATTTGTTATTAACTGGATTTCTTTCTTTGGTTTATTTAGTATATGAATCATCTGACATTCTTTTTCTGAATAGGAAAAAAAATGCAAAACATGGCTGTGAGTAAGCCAGGGAGAAGAGAAAGCTTTTCAGATTTTACTTTTTTGATGCTACTACGGCTCCAAGGATAAAACAGAATAGTCCTCCCTGTGCTCTGGTTTATGCCTGCTTCCTTTGCAGCAAAGGGGCTGTGCCAGACTCCAGGAATTGTTGAAAACCCTGGCTCTGGCCATGCCCCCTTTCTGGCAGCTGCACTTTGTTACTGGGGAATTCAAGATGGGAGCACAAAACTACTGCAGCCACAAAGGACCATCAGCACAGCACAGAAAGGAAAAAGAATTGCACAGCAAACAAAGCCATGCTAGTTTACCCTCAGACATTTGGGTGCAAAAGCATTGACTGCATTTTTGGTATCATAATGTCTGACCTTGTAACTCCAACTTTTTTTCCCCTTTGTTAGGTATTCTTGGCGCCATCAATTGCGGGAATTTAAAAGTGAATATCGAGTGGTGGCCCTGGATTTGAGAGGTTATGGAGAAACAGATGTTCCTCCTCACAAAGAAAATTACAAGTTGGATTGCCTGATAGCAGACATAAAGGATATTTTGGAATCTCTAGGTGTGTTAGTAGAAGAAAAACCTACTTGACTCAAAAATTACTTGATTTTCCAGGAAAAAAAACCCACATAAATATCTAGCACTGTTGTGGTTTGGGGTTTTTTTATATATGCATTACAGAGGTGAATAGATATAAATCTAAGGATACTAATACTTTTTGGACAAGTATAAATGAAAAAGCATTGTTTTCTAATTACAATGTGTATGTCAATATAAGTAATATGTAAAGATGATTTTTTCATCAGGAGTTTTGAAAAGAAAATTCCTGTGCTGTAAAATCCAGCAGTACAAACCTATGGTCTTTTTCCCTGAGAAGTCTTTCCTCCAAACCACTTGAACTTAGTGGATAATATTCTAAGTTAGAGTCTTGAACCACTTGCAGACCAAGGAATTTATATCAGATGACATTTTTCTTGCATAAACAAGACATAATAAATATTGTGGGCTTTACAGAAATGATGAGACTACATCTGCTGTATTGAAAAAAAAAACCCCTCTGAAAATACTGCCCTCTGCACAACACTACTCCTGTCAGTTTTCAAGAGCTGAATCACTGTCATACACAACAGTGAGAGCAGAAGGGAGAACAAGGGACACGATGCTCTCTGTGGCAAATACACAGGGTAAAGGTCTAGGGCTGAAGTGCAAAATTCACCCCTCCAGTTCAGTTTGAAGTGTCCCTGTTTGGGTGATAAATTGTAACCCCTGGTGAAGCGTATTTCCCTTCCATACCAAGAGCAATGCAAGGAATTAGATTGTCATTATCTGAATAATTTTAATTCCCTGGATACTCTAGCCATACTAAAACAACTTACTCCATTTCATATGAAGAAATAATAAAGCAGTGATTCAAGTTCTGAGATTTGAATTTAGGATTTGCTTTGCTTGTTATGTTTGAGTATTGGCAAAAGATTGGGCAGACAGTCCTCACACAGTGTTGACATTTTCCAGCTTTTGCTAGTTGTGTTAATCTCCATGGTAATGCCATGGTTATGCTTGAGAAGTGCTCTCAGCATAATTCAGTTTCAGAGGGATTTAAATTTTTTAGGGAAAATCACTTCAGAGCCTTGTTATCTTTGTTTTTCCTAATCCCAAGTTAAATTCTTTTGGAGGACTTGATTATATCACAAGTGCTCCAACAGATTTCTGTCCAAGAGGGTTTATAAGGTTCTTTGACAACTATGTCCAAATTTATGTCAGAATTCTAAACATCTTGGCTTTTATATGTTTCATTTGTAGTCTGTGTGCTCAACATTCCAGTCCTCAATGAGGAGGCTGATGGTATCTGACACTAGAGTATATTTTTTTCCAGCAGTGGTTAAAGAAGGAGTAGTTAAGCTTTCAAAACACTTGGTCACTATCCTGCCCAAATTTCTTCTATTGCTGCTAAAATACAATTTTTATTGATGAAAGAATAAGAATATGAATGTCCAGAATTTACAAAATTGCCAACAAAACAGCTTATGGAGAAAATTCAGGCCTCCTAAATATATAAATGGGAGTGTTTACACATGCTATAGCTATTAAGTATAATGCCCACTTTTTGCATAATGATGCCACTGAGTGCTTAGATAACCTCCCATATTCAGAGAAATACACTAGGATTAATTTTGTTCTGGAGGTGCTCAGGAGATTGCTCAGTCTTCTTGCCTGCAGTTTCAAATTCCAAACTCCCTAAACATGGCAAATGTGTGTGTGTTATAATGACTGCAGATTGAACTGTCTATCTGACCCTGCACTGGCCAAGATGTGAACAGGGTGGCCATCTGCACACTGAGTGACTTTAGGGTGACATGGAGGCAGTACAGTTAAAATTTAATGAAGTCCAATTAAATACTTTGACATATTTGTAAATTTTTAAACTATAACAGTGCCCTATTTTTTCTGACCATTAGTAATGGAAGTGGTGCAGTATTAAATTTACATTAATAAATGTGCTGAACCACCTATTTAGCCCAGTAATGATTTTGTTCTATGAGCTAATTTCTGTGGATACTAATTCCTTTGAAATAAAAGCATGTATCTGTGTTTATGTGGTAGGATACAACAAGTGTGTGTTGATTGGCCATGACTGGGGAGGAATGATTGCCTGGTTAGTGGCCATATGTTACCCTGAAATGGTGACTAAGCTGATTGTGGTAAATTTCCCTCATCCTTCTGTATTTACAGGTAAGTTTTACACTAGTCTTTGTTAATCCAAAGTATCTGCATTTTTGTCATGATTGTGCTTGCTTTGAAAACCAACAGCCTGCCTCAGTAGATGAGCTGCCAGTACTCTATGGCTCTCACAGTCTGGACTGTATTTTATGAAGCAGTAAGATATCAAGTATTTATTTGACTTCTGGAAATAAATTTATTGTAGGAAGTGGGAATGATTGCAACAAAAGTTACAGATTTTTTTTTTAATCCTTGAGAGTCCACAAACATGATTTTCATACACATGAATCTGTTTTGTTGCACTTTATAAGGAAAACATTCCCAAAGAGGGATGTATATTGTATTACACTTTGGTAAAGGCCACACTGCATAATTAAATCTGCATAAGCCTGTCTTTGTATGAATGTGAATCAAACATTAGAATTGCATCCTGATTTAGGTGACAAGTGACAATTTATGATCTGGTACAATATTAATTGGAAGAAGTCTTTCCAGGCTACTTAATAGATGCTCAGGAATATACCAGTACTTTGCTGAAACAGGACTTGTTTCGCTATTTGTTGTGTGATAGAGTTGAGTTTGTCTGCTACTCAGAATTACAAAATATTTCATAGGAATTATATCAACATTCAGTAATGAAAAGGAAAGTACTATCTCACTAATTTTAATTTTTTCAATTGCTGGCCTGACCCTATCTCCATTTGAAAAGTCACCCCATTTCCCCATAAATAGCTAAGAATATTCAGCACAGCTTTAATTTTCCTTTCAACTGAATGACTTTTTTCAAAATCTGACTTTACACCATGGGATCAGCCACACCATCCACATTTGCTGTTCTCACAGTGTCCTTGGGCACCTTTGTAAGATACTAAAGAACATTTTGCCAGGTGGTTAAGCCACACTTACCCATGGAGAGGTCTGTTTACCACACGAGCAAGCAGGAGCTTTCTGCAATGTTTTCAATGACAGCAGGAGCGAGGCTGTAGAGAAAACAATTGCATTTTATTATAGTATTTGTTTGCATTTTTTTTTGTTCGCAAAATCTGTTCTGTAGCTTGGTGAATTCTCCCTACATCAGATTTCTTCTACTGAGGATTAAAAGAAATACACCGTTTATAAATAGTACAGAAAAGTAAAGTGATCAGTGCTTACAATGGTCCGTCAGGAAAAATATAATGGATAATGCAATTTAAGAATGTGTAAGATATGGAAGTTTAGAAGATAGCTAACACTTCAATTCCTGTTGGCTTAAAACCCATTTTTATTCACTGTCATAATTAATATTTCAGAGATATGTCCTGTGTTGGGAATGTGGTTTTTACATTCCTGAATTTCCACCTGTAAAGGAAAAGCTCTAGACTTCCTAGTACTTGCATACATTGTGTGCTTGCTTTGAGGAAGTTAGGTATTTGAATGTCAGTGTTGGCTCTTGAAACCCACTGGAGACACAGATTTACAATTTAAAAGCAAAAAACAAACAGTCAATGCATGTTTGTTATAGATATAGATATGGATATAATTTTCTTTTGCTATATATGCTCCTATGTCTTTAAAACTGACGGTAAAAATTTTTGAAAAGTGCCTCTATGTAACCTTGATTACAGTTCTTCAAGTTGCAAGACACTGTTAGAAAAATTCTATACTTCTATGAACAGTAGTGATGCAGTCTTTAGAATGTCAGTTGATCATCATCAGATTTCTGTGCATCACATCATTGATGAGAGAAATACCTATTTATGCCTTTTATTCCATATCTGGGAAAAAAATGCTTTGGAGTAACTACACAAATAGATCTCTAAGTGGAAAACTGCCACACAATTAAATTTTCCAGCATTGCTGTCCTCACCTTGTTATCCTCTTTGGCAAACTTTTGTTTTCCTGGCTGTTCCTACTAACATTTATAAAAGAAGTATCTTTCAATGGCCACATCATATATTTACTCCTGAAACAGTAATCATCTTTTGTCACACAGCATACTTTAATGCAATAGTTTTAAAACATTCCTTTAAGCCTAAAAAATAGTAATATTACTAGTAATTTTGTTTGAGCCATCAGTCTTCATTTTTAATCCATGGACATTTTTGTTTCAGAATACATTCTACGACATCCATCACAATTGATTAAATCTGGTTACTACTTCTTTTTCCAAATGCCATGGTTTCCTGAATTCATGTTTACACTAAATGATTTCAAGGTGAGCAAAATGAATGCTCTTGTTTATATATATATAACTGTGAGTAATGGAATAATTGCCACCTACATTGATCCCTTCTGATGTAGTTATAATTACTGGAAAAAATAGAGCTTTCTGATTTTTCTTAAGCTTTATATAAAGTAGCAGATAAGTGCATAGAGTCTCTGAGATGAACTCTTACTTCTGCATTTCTGGGAGGTGCTGAGGGATTTACTTTTAACCTCCAGCACTGCAGTGCATTACTCCACCTTGAGAGTCAGCTGGTTTTACTTGTGCCTATAGCAGTGGGACACAGCTGGTGCCTGGGGAATTCCTGCTGACTTATCTGAAGTTCCTGTGTGCAGTGGGACATCCTCTTATCTCTCAGAGCCTGCTCCAGGGCCGGCAGTGTGGGAGGCTGGGCACCGCATCCTGCCAGGTGATTCATTCTGCCCGAGGAGCCAAGGCCAGCACTTTGTGTAACCTTACATATAAGTAGGAGCCGACAGAAAAGGGCAACACAGCTGCAGGATACAGCCCCTACACACCAACAGCCCCAGGCAGAGCTCCCAATGCTGCACACACAGGCCACAGGCAGCTGGGAGGTCAGGAAACATCCTTCCTCCTGCCTGTCACCTGCTGGGGTCCAAAAAAAACTAGGAGCCTGCACTTGCCTGTCACAGGTAGCAGGTCAGGATGCAGTAACTTAGTAATACTGGTATTTCTCTAAACTTGTTTATTCTGGAATAAGTTATACTAGAGATGTTTACCTTGTGCTTTACACGTAGCTCTCTAAAAACTCATTTGAACCATTCATTGTAGTTTGAACATAAACAGATTTTATAAATATGCATAAACAGATTTTAGAAAGGTGTGTTCTCTTGAAGGACAGAAATCACATTTTCTAGTTATCTTACATAATAGTTTTTTCTTCTCACTTTTGCAGGTTCTGAAAAGTTTATTTACCAGCCAGGCCACTGGAATTGGAAGGAAAGGCTGCAGATTAACTGCAGAGGATATTGAAGCTTATCTCTATGTCTTTTCACAACCTGGAGCATTAACAGGACCCATTAACCATTACAGAACTCTTTTCAGGTCAGTATAATATTCCCAAAGGAAAATATTCTGAAGAGTCCCCTGGAGCCCAGAAGTGTTACTGTGGCTCCTCTTCTGCTGCTGGACCAGGGGAAAAACTCCAGGTGTGTTCCTGAAGCCTCACCAGGTGGGCACAAGCCCAGTTAAGCAGTGAGAGGACAGGTGTGTTCTGTGAGGTGTCCACACAAAACAGCAAAACAAGCAGAGTGCACGTAAGGAAAATCTTTGTTTCAAAATCTAATAAAGAAAAGACTCTTCTTCATTCACAGCCCCCATAGCAAACCCAAAAATCCACCTCTAAATAATACTTTAAAAAAACCCCATCAGTTAATTGTTTGCATTACAATTCATATTATGATAATCAAGACCTTATTATTATATAATACTACTAGATGATATGGCATCCAAGTATGTTCCCCTCACTTGTAACTCTACAAAACCATATCTGGCACAATTTTATTGTGTTTAGGCTATTTCTGGTTTTCAGAAAGGTGGGAGAGGTTTTTTACAACTAAGCCTAAAACTAACCTAACTTGGTTTCCTTTACTGGTCTTAGCAGACTCACTTCATAGAGTAAAACAGAGATAGGATCATAATAGTAAATATTTTTGGCAAGATTAATACTTATTTTCTCAAACAGCTTTCTAATGGTTTTAACTTTCCTGAAAGGAGTTGGCTTGGCCTTAGAAACTGACACCCCCTTTTTTATCTACCAAAAACAGGGCCAGAAGGTCTTAACTCTGCATATATTCTACTTATAGCACTAACTTGGACTGTATCAAGAAGAGCTGCATTGAATTTGTTTTTCCTTTCCGCAGTCTTCCGCAGTGATAATTGTCCCACATGCCTCTCTAACAAAAGACCAGCTTCCCAATATCCTTTCAAACAACAATTCCCTTCTTTCCCTAAACTCAGGCAGTAGATGTTTGAAGTAGAATAACTTTTCATTTCCCATGGTCCAAATTTACTGCCACCTTTATTGCTCTTTCTGTCTCATCCATGCGTCACTGTCAGGAGAGCAACCAGCAGGGAAAACACTGTGAGGAAAGCAGGGACCTGAGCTAGGTGCTGCCTTGTACAAGCTGAGACAGAAGTGTAAGGAGAAAGCAGAAAGCTACCCCAAGCACGGCTGACAACGGGGAATAAATGAGGCGGCTGTGCTGGTAACAGTACACTTATTTAAAGCTGTGCAGAGAGCAGCCGATGACATCAGCTGGGATGTCCAAGGCCACGGGGCTGCCTGCCTGCCCAGCGGCTCCCGGCCCTGCAGGAGCCCCGGGCAGGGCTAATGAGGAGCTCAGAGGCGTCAGCGCCCCGGGCCCTGCTCGTTCCATCGGTCACAGCACCTCGCTCCACTGCGTGTGCACGTTAATTAACCAGATGCTCCTCTGACAGCAGCAGTGATGTGCCTGAGATAGCTGAATTGCTCTGGGAGTCACAGACAAATGGAAGAGTTGTGAATGTCTAAACTATTGTTTCAGGCCTTTTCAGACTCAAAAAGAAAGTGTACTATCAGTTATAAGTCAGAAAGTATCTTCACAGCTATTAATTCCTCTGTGTGTTTTGTGTGTATGTTTGTGCATTGTTTGCTTTATTCTTCTGATGAAAGTACAACTGCACTGAATTCAGAGAATCATATTTAGGTGCTCTCAGTCACAATGCAGCAGGCTTTGGACTGGAACAAAAAGAGCAGTCATTCACCTCTTGCCACCAGTTCTGATGGTCACGCCTTATGGGATGGGAATCATTAAATATGAAAACTGGATTGGAATGTTCCCTTTCTCTCATCTAAGTCATTAAGCAGCACTTGGATGCTAACGACTTGTATTCACCATAACTCCCAGTGGGCTGATACTGGTGACCTATGTGTTAAAGGGTTCCGACTCATTACTATCTACTTGGAGATTCATTCTTCAGAGCCTAATTTTTCTGGAATGTTATTTCCAAAGAGATGATTAAAATACCCTACTTCTGTCCACCACCAGCACATCTTTTTAGAAATATTACAGTGGTCACTATACATTAAATACAAACACTTTGAGAATAAATCCATGAAGTTTTTCTATCATGCTTGGTTAAGAGAGATAGGTAAGAAGCAGGAACTTGAATTTCTTCTGATAGGCCAATTGTTTAGAAAACGGGATTAGTTCTCATGTAACAGTTAAGAAGTACTTCACTGTTTACAGAGAAACTGTAGAACAATGCTGTATGAAGGTGTGAGTCTGTTTTCCGAAGACTTTAATATTGCATGAATGGAACTTCCCTTTCTACATGAGAAATCTGAGTGTTAATTGTTATTAAAGGTGATTTCTGGAAACTTCAGGAATGATATAATTTCCCATATTCCAGACTGAACAGAAATATAGTGTAGCTCATAGGCAATGAAAAGTGACAAAAAAAGGCTGTAAAAAGCCTGATAGAGTTTACCTAAGTGAGGCTATAAACCTTGCAAGGCACAAAACAGCAAACTCTACAGTAGTGAAAAACACACATGTTGATAGTGAAGAAATCCAGGATACTGGATTAAAAGGTAAAGAGATTAGTCTCAATGCACTGAATCAGATCATCAGATTATCAGTTTTTAAAATTTGTACTATGAATAAGCTGAGGTTCAGTGGGTGGAGTCAGGTTGTTTGCAAAATGAGATTTAAATCCACTGGTAAAAAAGGCCATTTTAAGAACTTTTGTAATCATCAATCAAAACGAAATTATTATCTAAAATGATCTCTTATTAACGTTTCTTGATTTTGCATGTAAGTAGAGAGGAAGACTGTCTTCAGTTCTCAAATTCTCAATTTGTCTTATTTTAAACTAAGCTATGTCACCTTGTCTTGCTCTTTTTACGGAGCATAGTCTCTTAACTAACTCCTAACTTTACACGAGTACTTACATATGTCATAAAAGTTTCTTCAGGAAATCTTTTTTTCTACATTACTGGTTTAAAAGAATCCTATTTTTGCTTTAATATAATAAAGATTTGTATCTGATCAGATGGAATCTATTTTGAATTGTCCCAGCTCATCTGTCACTGTATGTGGCTAAAAGTAAGCAATTCAAGCTTAGATAAACTTTTTAGCATCTTTGAAAAGTGCTGGAATAAATTCTGATAGGTTAATGCTGAAAAGTCTTTCATACTAGCTACTTGCATCTTTCATAATGTCTGTGATATGAGGTCATATTTATAAAATTATCAATTTTAAAGAATTGTATTAAGAAAATAATTTAGTGAAAGTTTAAGTAGGTCATTTTGATAGAACTTGGAGTCACGGTGGTTTTTTGGTATTGTAGAAGATATTGTGAAATCTAGAAAGTTTACAATGAAATTCACTGTGTTGATTTCAAAAGCTGTATTGAATGAAATATGTCTCGGTGATTTTTTTATTAAAACAAGACCTAAATAAGTATGTTTTATTTTTAAAGCTGCCTACCTCTGCAGCACCATGAAGTCATCATGCCAACCCTGCTGTTATGGGGAGAAAGAGATGCGTTTATGGAAGTTGAGATGGCAGAAATTACAAGAATTTATGTTAAAAATCATTTCAGATTAACTATTTTGTCAGAAGCCAGTCATTGGCTCCAGCAGGATCAACCTGACATAGTGAACAAGTTGATATGGACCTTTCTTAAGGAAGAGACAAAAAGAAAAAGAGAATGACTGTTTGTACATATTTTAAGGGGTCTAAATAGAAGCTCTTCAGATTTAAAACCTAATTGTTATCAGGGCCATATTTCCAGCCTGCCTTCTATTTTGAGCTCTGTTAGAGAAAAGTGTTTTCATTGTACTGTACATTTGGACATTAATTGTACAGCTAAAATGAGTATGAGAATATATGATACCAACATTGGTTTTACCTGTATACTTGTATTTTGCACATAAAAACACCTGCCTTAAAATACATATGTATTTGTACAGAAAGAAAATCACGGGAAGTTGCTTGGTTTTGTTTTCTCCCTTGCTTTACAGTTTTAATGTGTGGTGCCTTTTACAAATTTATAATGAAACAATAGAGTGGTGCCATACTGAAGAAAGTCACAAGTTTTCATTCTAGATTTGCCTGAATTTTTTTAATGTATTTTACCATTAAACAGTAATTAACTCTTTTTATCTATATTTTAGCATACTGAATGATTGAAAATTTTCTGGGTACGTTTCTAGTCTTCAAGTGAATAATGATCTGTATCTTGTTGTACTGTTGAATGCAGCTGCTTTGCGCAATGTGTTTTTCTTTCTTGACTAAAAAATGGGAAACCTGTACACTCCACATGTCTGAACAAGAACAATGGGAAATTAAGATATAACATGTATCAAATCCACCTCTGTCTAATAAAATGCAACTTACAAGACTCCCTTTACTTTATCTGACTTCCTGTGGAGAGATCGCTGAAGCTAAGAACTGGGCTTGAATAGCTGAAGTGTCTGGTCTGGTATTCAGCCTGGACATGCTATGATTGTTGTCAGTTCTTGAAAATAATGCCTCACTGTTGGCATTATCCTTCCCATGTCAGTAACTACTGTTCTTGTCTCCAAGAACTGCTGCCAAGTTCCTGTGTTTATAGGAAGAAGAGACACAGTGATTATGGATACAAAGGGTAGAATTAACTTGCGTGTGATGGCAGGGGAAAGGAAAACTGTATGCTAACTACAAAGGGAAAAGAAGCAAAAATACGAGACCACAGAATAGGTGTCACCTGCCTATCAGGTTTCCAAAGCTTCCTTCTCCACCAAGTGCAGTGCCCTGGAATCAAAGGTGAGCAAGAGCCCACAGGCATCAGGGCCAAGTGAGCCTGAACCAACTGCCCACACCAGAGCTGAGACACACTGAGGAGTCCCAACACATCCCCACACTGCCACCTGTGTCATCTCTTTCGAGCCACTGTGTCCCTCTCGGGTACTTGGTGCAGTCCCTGCTCAGTGTAACCCTCGCCAGGAAGGATCAAGCAGTGCTGCCTGTTAGCTCGTGGCTGGAGACCTGCTCTCGTCTCCTTCTGCAAATCCCAGAAGAGCCTCCTCATGACAATAGTGTTGAACTTGCTTCTTTCCATCCACCAATGGTACTTGCCTTCCAAGCATTTTTCCCTGAATACTTTCAGCACTTTTCAACTTAAATGGTTATATGCTTCTCTTACTTACACTGTGAAGCTGGCAAGGCTCTCCCTTGCCTCAGGAGGCGGCACAGAAAGACTTCTATCACCTGTGCAGCAGTTTTGCTTTTGGCAAGACATCCGGTGCTCCTGCAGAGCACCTACTGCCCGAAAGCCGCACACGAGGGCGCTGCGCTCGGGAGACGCGGCGGGAACGGTCCTCGTGTGCGGGAATGAACGGCCCTCGTGTGCGGGAATGAACGGCCCACGTGTTCGGGAACGAACGGCCCTCGTGTGCGGGAATGAACGGCCCTCGTGTGCGGGAATGAACGGCCCACGTGTTCGGGAACGAACGGCCCTCGTGTGCGGGAACGGCCCGCGGCAGGGCCCGCACGGCGTGGGGTGGAGCGGCGGCCGGCAGGGGGCGGAATCCCGGCACACCCGCGCTCGGCAGGCTGAGGCACCGCCCCATCAGGGAGGCCCCGCCCCCAGCGGGAAAAGAGGGGAGGGTGTGGCTTCTCCATATGGGGGCGGGGCCAGGCCGGCGCCGCCAGCCCTCATTGGCAGGGTCTCCTGCTGGCCCCGCCCTACGAGCGGCGCGGGGAAGGCGCCGCGTCCCGCACGGCGCGGGTCCCACGGCGCTCCGGTTACTGCCCGCACCCCGAACGCCGTCCCGGTGCTCTCCGTGAGTGCGGCGCCCCGCCGCAAAGACACTGACTGCCAGTCCCGCCCCGGTGCCTGTCGCCGTGCCGCGTGCGGAGCGGAGTGGCGGCCGGCACATGGCACGCTGCGGCGGCGCAGCGCCGAAGGGCCCCGGCCCGGCGGCGGCCGAGCGGCAGCGGCTGAAGGAGGCGCTGGCCGAGCAGCTCCGGCAGGACCTCGACAGGTGGGCGCGGGGCGGCGGCAGAGCCGGGGGCAGCGCCGGGCAGGGCGGGGACACGCGGTAACGGTGCCGTCTCGCAGGCTGCTGGCGGAGGGGACCCACTCCGACGTGACATTCCAAGTGGGCGACGAGGAGGTGCGGGTGCACCGGGCGGTGCTGCTGGCGCGGGCGCCGCTGGTCTGCGAACGTCTGGCGGGGGGGCAGCTGCGGCTGGACGGCATGGAGCCCGCGGAGTTACGGGAATTCCTGCGGTGAGTGCGCGGCCGCGGCAGGATTGGTGGGCTGGCTCCGGCACCACCTCTCTTATTTTTTTTTCCCAGTCTCAGCACCTGTTTTAAAGCTTTTCTCATTCAAGGCAGTAGCCTCACAGCCTTCCTGCAGAGTTTGCAGAGGACTTTTCTGTGACTTCTTTCTTTTCCTCTGCCTTTGTCCGTCTGCTGACAGCATATGGCTGTACTCTCCACCTTAGCAGTGGACTTATAACAGCAAAAGAGAAAAACAGCAAAAATCCTTTGAGATCGTCTGTGCCTACTAAAACCCTTTTAAGCAAGACTCTCAGATGAAAACAGCAAATAAAACCCACTCTCAGCTCATATTTGAAAAAGTTATGGATATAGGAATCTAGGATAACTTCAGCAAGTTGGATGAAAATGCGTTAAGTTCGTAACTCATCTCTCGGGTCCTAGTGAGCCGTGGGCTAGGCCAAGCACAGCATAGCTTTGATGCAAACTGGGATCCCAGAGGGAGGCGTGTGGGCTGGCTTCTCCCCAGGGACTGGTGCAAGGGCCAGCATGTTTTTGCACTGCCAGCTAGTTTCCCATTGCCACATATGCAACAGCTCTTATGTCTTGCTCCAAACCTGAGGTGAGTTAAATGAGGGGTGTTGGCTGGTGCTGCCACCAGACCTTGCAATCCTCCTTCTTGTAAGTTCCTCTAATCCTTTTTTCAAAGAACTGCTTTTCTGTAACAAAGCTGTAGTGGTGCCACTTACTTTCTCTAAAAAAGAGTTGGTGTTAGAGCCAATCGGCACTTACAGGAATGCACCAGGAGCAAAGTGGTAGAAAGAAATAATTCTGGGATTTCACACGAATTCAGGATGTGCCTAGAAAATGTAGGTACTTGCAGGCTCCTGAGAGTGTTGCCAACAGCAATGGGATAGTGTTGCTGTTTTAAAGTTTAGTGCTTGAAACACAAACTACTTATGAAAGAAAACTTTCTGAGATCAGAGTAATATCTGAAACATAGAATCCTCGTAGTGGAGCAGGTTGATTACCAGGCATTTGTTGGGTTACTGCCACAGCCTGGTAGGAGCTTTAGCAAAACAAGTGGTAAGAAACAAAACAGCATGGGTTTTGTCTTGTATTTTTCCTGATTTCATTGTTACTGTGATATCATCAGTTTCTTTCACATTTATCTAAGAGGTGCTACATTTTATGGAGAAGCATGATAATGCAATTTTTTTAAAAATCAAATTAATTTTGAAATAATTATTCTGAATAGTTATTTATATACTGTTATATCAGGGGTTTATATTCCTAATGGTAAGCACTTAATATGTCACTGATTCTTGCTTTCAGTTTTGTCTGGGTTTATTGTAAGGCAAGGAATGATTTCTGGAGTTCTGCTTGTTCTCCAAAAAGCATGGTATTGGAAAACACCTTTAAACTCAGCTCAACTAATTGTAAACCTTGTGTCTTTTCACAATGAGTTTAGAATCTTCAAATGAACCTCCCCATGTATTCTAAGCTGTGTATGAAGTATGCTTGTCAAGATAATTGCTTTTTCTTCACTTAGTTTCCAGTGCTGTTTGATACTTCACCTTTTGAGTCCTCTAACCTAGAACATTCTGTGGAGATTTGTGCTTACAGAGCGCACTGAAGTTTGAACTCATTTGGACCAAAGAAAGGATTGGTTGAAAAGAGCCTAATCCATTGTTCAGATGATCGAGTAGTATCAGTGGCTGTTGAATCTCAGTGGTTTCTTATTGTTAAGATGCAAATTAATTAGATCTTTGTAAGTGCAAAACAGTGCCTTAAGTTAGAGCTTTAGTTTTACTGGAAGCCAGCCTAGTTCTTGGAGCATGTAAACTGCCATGACGAGTTGTAACAGAGACCTGTAGCTGCAGCTGAGCTCCTGAGAGAAAGTTACTGTCTTCAACAAAAGTTCTGGTTTCTTGTATATATGGAGAAGTAGAATACTAGTAATAGTATTGCAGAGTTCATAAAAGCTGTAACAAAATCTCATTCCTTTTCCTGTTTGTATTCAGCTTTGCTTTTATTTTCCCAAGTAACAATAATCTTTCCATGGGGATTTGAAGACTTTATTTTCTCACAAGCTATATCTGGCCTGCATCTCAGTGAAGTCCACTTCCTTTGGGCCTCTGTCTCTCTTCATCAGGAGAGATGAAGGGGGCCACGTGTCACTTGTGTGCTGAAGGCTGTGCAGCTCCTCTTCCCTCTTCTTTTGAGCAGGAGACAGGACAGAGTAAACTTCATGCTGATCTTTCTGCATAGCCTCAGCACAAAGTAGATAAGCAACTAGGCAGTGCTTTGTTTCCCTCTGTACACTTGCACTTTCTGAGGATACCAGGAAAAAACTTCTGGTCCCCTGACATGCAGCATCCATACTGTAGACACTACGCATGCTACGTTCTTCTCTGGTGAAGTTAATGTAATATTGACTCTGCCCTCCAGTAGGCTTCTGTCATTCCTCAGGACACAACTAGAAAAATGTCAACAGTTGCAAGTCCATTGATGGCTGGAGATGACTGCCTAGGCAGGGTTCTGCAGTGTGCCTCAAGAAGAGAAACTTAGCATCCCTGAAGGATGGCTGTCTGTCACAGATCATTAGATCATTATTGTCTTGCCTGCAGAGAGGCAAACTGATTTTTATTTCCTCTTGCAGTTGGACAAAATACTGCTGTAGCAATAAAAATCTAGATATTGTCTCTTAATATTTCTATTAGAGGGCCTGATACAGAAGGAAGGACAGAGAAGGACCTAATGACAGTGAGATCCAGTTAAAAAGCAATAAATACAATCAAATACAAAGGAATACGATTGTCATTGTGACATTCACTGCCACAGGGGTTAGTTTGCAATGTCAGCAGTTGATTCCAAGTAGACTGGCCAAGCCTTTGACCGTGTTACGCTTATAGAATTCTCTGTCAGGCAGGACAAGGATGCTCATCTTGCTTAAGTGCAGGCAGAAACCTATTAGAAGGTAAACTCTAGACAGCATGATGGCAGTAACTGCATTCTGTAGAGTCTATGTATGCACACATTTCCTTTGTATAAAAAATCTTCAGCTGTAGTAACTGCTATGAATACAACAGATACCCTACAGCATTGTTCTCTTTTCATCTGCCACCTAGCCACACCTCTTGCAAACTCAGTGTTGCTCATGTCTATCAGATTCTTTTCTGTGTACAGGGAAGAAAACCCTAAGCCGTAAGGTGGGGTACCTGTTAAAATTACACAGCATCATCCTGACACTACAGAAGGCAATGGCTTAGCACTATTTCCAGTGTCATGTTCTCTTGCATGTGAGGTTTTCATAAATGAGAATTATTATGACATTCTACATTCTTGTCTATCAGCTTGAGAGGCTTGGATTTGACAGAGGGACCATTCAGTGGATAAGGAATTGACTGGATGGTCACACTCAAAGAGTTGTCTGGTTAACAAGATGCTCAGCACGAGCCAGCAATGTGCACTCGCAGCCCAGAAAGCCAACCCTAGCCTGGGCTGCGTCCGAAGCAGCGTGGCCAGCAGGTGGGTGGAGGTGACTCTGCCCCTCTGGTCTGCTCTCCTGAGACTCCACCTGGAGTGCTCATCCAGCTCTGGGGCCCCCAGCATAAGAAACACCTGTTGGAATGAGTCGAGAGGGGCAACAAAGCTGGTAAGAGGGCTGGAGCACCTCTCCCATGAAGACAGATTGAGTGAATTGGAGTTCATCAGCCGGGAGAAGAGAAGGCTCTGGGGATCACCTTGTGATGATACACCTCTATCTGACTTAAAGAAGAGATTTATAACTTTACAGAATTGTTGTCTTCTGCCCTTTAGATAATGAAGCTAGGATGGCACATTGCATGATGCCTGCTCAAGAGGTCTGGAACAGTTTTTAAAAACTATTCCTAATACAATTCTGCAGTAAGAGTCCTGGATTCTTAAAGCAACTGCTTTGAAGAGATCACGTTTTACGATATCACTAAACCATCTGAGCTCCAAGGTCCAAGGATGCCAGATTTCCCTAGCTTTTATTTATGCAGAAAGGCACCATTCAACACTCTGGAGGAACAGTCTAGAAGACTTCACTCTGCTTTAGAAATGAGCCTATGAAATACAGGGCGGTGCCAAGCAAAGGTTTTTATAGCAGATTATAGAAAACAGCAGAATCTTGCATTCTGGAAATACCTAACAAGATTTACTGAGATAAAAGGAAATTTCTAAAAGATGTGTGAAAATAATTTTGCTGTCTGTGAAGCAAAATTATGGATGCATCCCATGAGTCTTTCAAAGTAGTAAATATACAGTCTGTATTAATAACTCTAATATTAAGATAGCCTACTGAATTTCTGGAAGTAATAAATCCTGGAATGTGGCTGGATTTTAAATGTTAACTGAAAGAGTCCAAGTTTCTTGACTTTTTACAGGAAAAAACTTACTTAAAATAGAATTAACTTTTTCAAATCCAGAAACCAGTTACTTAGTTCTGGTTTAAAATGCCACTTTATTTGCTTTATTTAAGGAGTTCATAGTTGTGGTAAAGATGCCGTTTTTATTGACTGAAGCTTAGTGATAACAAAATTAATTGCATTCCTGAAGTTTCTTGTGTAGATTCTCTGAAAATACCCTGAGCATTCCCAGGAGACTGTTGCCTCATTGCCTAGCTTATGAGATTCCCTATGGACGTTTTTCAGTTACTGCAGAAAGTAAGAATATTAAAGTAATTTATGCCAAACACTCTAACTGTTGCTGCTAATTTTCTTTCTCCCTCAAAGTCAATTTGTACTGTCTACATGTTAAATATGCAAAAGCTCTGTAGAAACAAAGGTGAATAAGAAAAGTTCCAGTGCAAATTTAGCCTAACATGTTCAATGGCATTTCTTTTTTTCCAAGAAACCCTTCCTGCAGTTTTTCACATTCATTATGTGACCAGTGTACTGGTGTAATTGTGGTATTAGCTTACATCTGGTGAAGATGGAGGGATAAAGTGCGAAATATTGGAATATTTTAAAATTTTTCTTCTAGTACTGGCATTGTCTATATGAATTTAAATGACAATTCTTGGAAAGTCTAACATGGACAAAAAACTTGAAGACAAAACTTCGGGGTACTTCTGTGAAATTTTGAAATCTCTAGCTTAACTGGGTTTCTACTCTGAATTTCTATTCTTGATTCCTACTGCCTTAGAGCTGTAGAACACAGATGTTACCTACTGTGAAGCATAGTGAATGGGGAAAAATGTGTGCAAGTTGTGGCCTTGAATTTTCTAAAGAATTGCAGAGTCTCCCTGCTCCATCGAGAAACTTTTGCTCCTATTCTTGGTAATATGGCACGTTTTTACTTGTCTTTCCCTCATGCTATTATTTTGCTAGGTTGGAAAGCAATTTAAATATGAAAAGCAATAGATAGTCAGTTCACAGGTTAGGAGTTCTGAAAGCACATACATACACAACAACCTTAAAATCACATTTAAAAAGGGTCCACTGATCTTACCCTTTCCATGTGAAATCTTATTGTTCCTGTTACATCCTTTCCTGGTGCTTGCTTTCAAAATTTAAAAATATATTAACATTCTTATTCCCTACATTCTTGTTTCTTATTCTTCTCTCCTGGTAAGGGCCAGGAAAGAAGAAGCCAAAAAAAAATTATACCTATCTCAATCCATTAAATACAGAACTCAAGAAGGAAGATGATTTCTTTTTATGTTTTCTGTGTCCTGTCAGAGTACAGTGTTCAAATAACACACTCAAATTACTGTTCTCTGAGTATTAACCAAAAAGCCTCTTTGCCATGGAGTGAGTGACTAAAGCAGATCTCTTGAGTATTTCTGCTACATCCAAGGGCACTGTAGCTCTTCTGTTAAACTTTGTTAACTTCATCTAGATGGTATGAAACCAAGGATAAAACATGTTGTCTGTGCTGGAGTGCAGTATGTTTCTATAAATGTGAGATCTTTGCAGTCACAGACTGCAGGCTTTGTTAGCCTTTCCAGATCCTGAGCCAAAAATAAACTGGTGAAACAGATGGGAAAGTGGGAAGCTGGAATTAGTAGACAGGCAAAGTGAAAGTTCTTGGGTAATCTTAACTGCAATGTTTTGTGCTTTATGTGATTCCTTTAAAATTAAAATTTATTTCTCAAATTCATTTAAATCTCCATGCAATTTTTATTTTTTTTTTTACTGTAATCTTGATGTTAAAAGGTTTTGATATTTCGTGGTGCTCGCTTATGCTTTTCAAGCATTTGCAGAAATAAGTTTTCCAGAATTACATTTTTTAAAAGGTTGGGTTTTTAAGCACTGGAGAGTCCAACTCTTTGTTTTCTGGTCATGAATTTTGTTAGATTTTAAAAAATGTCATTTTTTATTTGTTTTCTTCAATTGAAAAATTATGAGAGTAAAAATTAGTGTCATATTCTAGGATTCTATATTCATCTGATATAAATCTTAAAGAAACTGAGGAGCTGTTTATGAGGAAAATACAAGAAAGCAACACTACTACTCTTCAGAACACTCAAAAAAATGTAAATTATCTTGGACAAAGCAAAAGAACACTACTTGATCAGAATACTCCAAGTGGAGCTGTGCAGAAAGGAGTTGTTTGTTTGTCTGGTATTGAGGAAGATATTCCAAGACCAGTCATTGATGCAGAAAGTGACGAAGCTGCTGGAGGTAGGTTTGGAATTTTTTCTTTTTGTCTCTTAAATTATTGATCAAATACTTCTACAACTGCAAAAATGCAGGCAAAATAAAAACTATTGTTACAGCATGGCTGTCATGGATATTCTTTTCTATGGCCCACCTCATTATCTCACACTTTGAAGAAATGAATTGCTGCAGAAGTTAGGCAGGCACAGTTCCCAGCCAGTGTGTGGTGTAATAAATCTGGAATTGCCAGGCATCAGGCATGGTCATCACCTGTCTTTTCCTGTCCTTCTTCCTGTTATGTCCTGTCTTTTCCCTGAAATACAGTTAGCTCTACTCTTTACCATGTGGGACTTGCACACAGCAGAGTATCTCCCTTGTTTTCCTTTCCTAGCAAATTGCACTGGTTTTGCTGTTGTTTTATGAGGGTTCTGGAAGCTTTCAGAACCTTCCATACTGCAGCTCTGAATGAAAAAAATACAAGGTAGTGTTTAACTGCATCTTCCCCAGAGGTGCTGGCTGCTTCAGCTGCATCAGTGACCCGGGCTCAAGCAGCAGATCTGTTCAGGTGGGAACTGTGACACTGCATGGCCCTGAACTTCCTCAGGGGCTACTCTTCTTCAGTGCAGACCTCTGCAGAAGAAAATGAACTGGGTACATAATCTTATGGAAGAGTAACTGTAGCACTTCTGTAGATACCACATAGGGAGCATTGGTCAAGTTTCTGATAAGTCAAAATAAGAAGTAAAAGGCTATGTTTGGAAAACTCTTCAAGGAAAATCCTGGCTTGAATATGCAATAATAAAAAATTTTATTACATCAGATTCTTTTCAAATATTTTGTCCATGCACTGTCAATAGTCTCTTGTACACCTGACAAAGTAGAAAACAGCTTTTTCCCCCTATGTGCAGGTAATTCCAAAGTAGAAACTGCTTCTGTGTTAGGAGAAGACTTATTGATGCTCTACAAGAAGTGCTGCTGTCCAGATATTAATATTTGTGTAGAAGGCAAGGACTTTCAAGCTCACAGGTATGTAAGTATTTACAGTAAAAAGGTTTTCAGTCAATAACCATCTGGTATAAAATGCTGCTGTTACTGTTATCAATAGGAAGTTATTGCTGCTGCCGTTCTCGAGCTGTGAACTGTTAGAGCTTTTAGGTCTTATGTGTGGAGTGGCTGTACTTTGATACTAATGAATAGAATTTATCATCAATAGCAACTATTTGGAAAACAACTGCACTTTTAGCATTTCTAAGATTGCCACACTCATATACTGAGTATATACTCATGGAAATACTTGATTTTTTTCCCTAACTTTATATATATATATATATGAACTACAAAATAATAAAAAATAATCTGTGCTCTAAAGAAAACAAAAAATCTACTAATAAACTATTCAGTTATTAATGCTGAATAAAATTTCCATATGGGCAGAAAATTTCTGGAGTAGTAATTTCTGTTTTAGCTCTTCAGAATCTGTGCACACAAAAACTGGCTTTACTTTCATTACTTCAGTTAAGTAGATAGATGTAAAGATTGTCAGGAGTCTTTCCTGGATCAAAAGTCCAAGGCTGTTTAAGAACTTTGGCTTATTGTACTCCTGTGGCTTGGGAAAGTAAATTAAAGTGTCAGTATCATTCCTTGTGCCTTTGATATAAGTCCGTTTGCATTTGAGATAGCAAACTAGACAGCCTGTGTTTTGTTCCCTTGGAGTATATTAAGTAACTGAGAGGGACTATAAAAACCCTCCATTACTTAGTACTTTCTCAACACAAAACTAGGGGGAACAGTTTGTTACTGACATTACAGTATGTTTGGAGAAGGTGTATCACAGTTGTGTGGGTATTTGGATATATGCTACATTTTCAGAATGAAGTGTAGTAAGGAATGGTTGCTTCTTCTGGTCTACATTATATGTTCTCAGATACATAAGTATGAGAAACAAATGCTTTAATGCAGAAAGAATAGTGCAACAAAGAGCTTCTATCAGCAGAGCTGCTTTAATTTAGGCCACTTACTGCCTGGAGCGATGTATCTAGTTTAACTAGCATCAAAAGATACGGCAGTAAATCATAGAGAAAACAAGGATGATCTGAAACAGGCACAGGACTTGAGCTCGTTTTAGCACTGTGTCATGTGACCAGGAGGAGCTAATAAGGGCAATGGAACTTTCAATATCATTGTGGTGAAAGCACCAGAGTGATTTACTTACTGTGAGGGGTTTTTTTAAGTTCTCAAATAGGAGACAGGTTAGGCCCCCAGAGTCTCCCACCACTTGTGTCAGTATTCCTTACATTCTCATGAAGTCCTGTGAATTTCCAATAGACTTGTGTGTTGCTGCTTTATGTCTTCCTAGTGGTGCATTCTTACACAGCTCTGCATGAAGCAAGTGGGTTTTGTTTGGTAATAAAACTGACACTAACCATCACTGTAGGAAAGCACAGATAAATTTATTTCAAAACAATTTGGTGTCTCCATATATTTTATAAATATATGCTGATAAAATTTAAATTTAGGTACTGCATACTTGTCCATATTCTGCTGAGTACCTATCTTACTTAAAATGAGTCTTTGAAATACCCACTCTGACTATGCCCTTGAAGTTGATTGATCACTGTTCATTACTAAAATTTATTTGGATCAGAATAAAAAATTGGAGATAAGTGTATTCCATATCTTGATGACATTGTGTTATTGAATCTTATTTAAAAAAAAAGATTGTGTGTGTGTACCCAGAATTTCATACACTTCAAGTTAGGATGTAATACCCATTTACATTGATGCATTTCAGTTAGATATGAAACTTCAGTGAAAGCTTTGTTGTTAATATTTTTGCTGGATGAGTCACAGGAGGAATGTGCAAGAAGTTTCTAATTTAAAGTATTGAGACTTCTGAAGCAGGAGGAGGGAGGAGAGATGAGATGAGAGAATACAGAATATAAAATGACTGTAAAAGAGACCATAAATAGTATTCTTCATGCTTCTTCCTACGCAAAATGAGAGTGCTCAGAAACATTTTAGGAGACAACAAATACATGTAACAGGATTCTCAAGCCTAGTATAATGTTTTGCTTTTTCTGCCACAGGAAATACATGACATAAGCTAATTTTAGAAATAATAGGAAGCTTAGAAAGTGTCATGAAATAATTATGTGTCTGAGAATATTATCTGTGGCTATAGTAAGCCAGGTAAGATACATAAAGGCTAACAATATAACTGGTGTGGAACTGGAAAATTGAAATCACAAAGCAGTTTTCATCCACTGTGTTGTCTTCCTCTCTGCCACTGCACCTTCCACCTCCTGTTGCAAAGGTCTTCTAACCTGATATTTCGATGACTGATACTGGTAGAGATACTGAGCTACACAAACTGCAGCTCTGGAGTTTCTAGTTTCTTTATTCTCTTTTATGGAAGTAGTAGTAAATTGAATTAGCCTTGTTGCAGCCAGTTATATGACTTTTAAATATAGAAGGGCAGTAAGTGTAAACGGAAGTAATTGACAGCTCTTGTAAAAACATATCGTATTGTCCCAGCATATGTTAATATCAAGTTTTGTTTGACTTTTGGTGGGTAGCAAGTTCTGAATACAAGACATTACATACTTATCATTTTGATAAATATACATTTTGTAACATAAGAGAATTTAAGATGTTCTGGATATAATTATTTATAATGGGGTGGTATAAACTATTTATTTACTTTATTTAATAACTCTGTTATTTACTCTTATTTGGTAAATAAAAAAGGAGAAATAAATGTGAAGTTTTATATAAAAGGAAGATGCTTGTGGTAATAGATTTCCTGTGTGAATCTCAAAGTCATACTAAAAACAAGCTTTAACTGAAAAATTTATAGAGTACTGTTTGGTTTTTTCTGTAGCATATTTTGAAATTCCAAACATACTGGGATTAAAGGCATGCATTATGCAGCTGACACCTTAATGCATAAAGGGCAAAGATTTAAGTCAATGTTATCAAAGAGTCTCATCATGAATATTTGTATGTAGTGGAATAATGTTTACTTTTTCTCTCCAAGGGCCATTTTATGTGCCAGATCTAGTTACTTTGCTGCTATGCTGAGTGGAAGTTGGGCTGAGAGCTCTCAAGAGCACATCACTCTTCAAGGGTAAGTGTTGTCTCTGCAAGTCGTGTGGGAGCAAAGGTAGGCAATTTACCATCGCTGCAAATATGTAACAACTGTGCTGTGTACAGATCGCTGGAGATTAATATGCCTTGACACTTTTCTCCAGCCTGATACATTTCCTGAGTACTGTTTTGACTCAAAGATGAAAGTCTGTGTGTAATGTATTTGTTAATATTGTCAGATGATTCAGTAAAGTCTTTTTCATCAGTAGAAGGGCACTAATCCTTTTGTGTAGAGTATGTTTTAACATTCACAATCTACTTGAGAATTCTTTTCTTTCACTTCTTGTTTTACATGTCAGGAAAAATACTCTGAGTATCTGAACAATGTAATTTTCATACTTATTTGTACAGTAAGTATATTTACAATGTAAAGATAAATAACTAATTTAGTTTCCTAAATAGTGTTGAATTAAGATATTTCAGCAGCATATACTAAAGCAATTTTATCTAGTGGGCTTGTTCACCATGGCTTTCTGCATGAGAATAATGGAGCTGTCATTGTAGGATGAATACTTAAGACTTCATAGATAAGCTGGGGACTGCCAGGTTATTTCTTTTCAGTATCAGAAAACTCTATTGAAATACATTCAATTTCCTTTAAAAGGAAAGGAGTGCTGATCCATGTACATGTTAGCTTTTTTTTTTTCAGGCATGATGTTGGCCAACTCAGTTTTCTTCAGAAAGAACTGTGTACCTTACAGAGCTGCAAAATATGACTGCTTTGTGTTAATATAAAATCTCTTGGCCAAGTGATACTTTCTTTAATGTTCATTTTAGTTTCCTGTCAGCGTAATAATGCTGCTGCAAAATCAGAAAGGTTGTGATTTGATTTGATTTATAACTTCCAAATCCTTATAAAACAATATATTTGCAATTTCATTTATTCCTTAGTTTTTAAGGTGTTTTAGAGGCTGTTAGTCACCAATTACTCTGGTGTTTACATTTCTCTCTCTGTAATTGATTTCTCTGGGGTTAAGAAATTTTCATCCTTATTTTTCAGTAGAGGCATTCTCCTGAGAAGTACTGAATCCTTATATGAGACTGTTCTCATGGCAATGTCTCATAATTTCTGTTATTATGAGTCATATGCATAATTTTACCTTTGCCAGTTCACTTTTCTGCTTAGTGCTGGCTTCTGTGCTGTTTTCTACAACACTTATAAATGAAGTACATATGGCTTACTCTGAAATAATGAAAATTCTGCTTAAGGTAACAGCTGTCAAGACCGTGGGGAAACTCCTCCTCGCTGACTTTATGGCTGTTGTGTGTACTGCTGTACAGGCAGACAGCTGTGCTGATTTTGCTTCTTTACATGTTGCAGCGCTGGGTTTTTCCCTTTCGCATTTAGTCATCAATGTCAACTGCTTAAACATGTCTGACCTTTTAAAGGGCCTTAGCTCTGCACGAATATTCCATTTACACTAAAGCACACAGCACTTGTGTGTCCTGAAGATTGCACACAAAAAGGTATGTGCACAAGTACAAGAGTGTTGTTCAGATCATGTCCATCTTTGAGGCATTCTGTGCCTTAAGATGCTGGGACTGTGAAAGGATGCAAACACTGCTGTGTAGGTCTGCCCGCTTTCTTAATCTGAATACAGACTTTCTAAATATTCTGAGTCACATTTCTACTTAGCACTGTAATAAAACTACTAAATATATATTTTAGTGTTGCAAAAACATAAATATATCATAAAATAAAGACTTAGAGTAATTATAATAAAACTATTTTAAAATATATAGTTACTTAATGGTTGACTTGTTGCTGGTAAAGAGCTTGGCAATGATGAAAAAATCCTTCTTCTACATTATCAGTGTAAATAATAAAATTATTAGTCTGCTTATTACTTATTTTTAAAGATCTAAAGTGTTAGAAAGTTTCAACAAGTCCATTGAGTAGCTAAATTCATCCCAAATGTAGTCCATTTAGATACTTTTGCATTGCAAAATCTTAGTGCTTTAATTTTATCAGATCATTAGCCTTCCATTCACAGTGCAGCTGGATGATGTATCAGCTTTTTGACCAACTTCCTTTGGCTAAGAAATGTGATGCATTTTATTATGAGCATGTCTTTATTTGTATTTCTTCATTCTTCATTTTTGCAGCATAAGCTATGCAGAAATGAATGTTGTCTTGCATTTTATATATGGAGCTATTTTGGACTTCCCAGACAAAGCTGAT
This sequence comes from Irena cyanogastra, assembly GCA_013397155.1. NCBI lineage: Eukaryota > Metazoa > Chordata > Aves > Passeriformes > Irenidae > Irena > Irena cyanogastra. The sequence continues at coordinate 86,993 of VWZV01004114.1, forward strand.
GTTGGGTATATGTCAAATTCTATTATTTTTTAATTTTAGTTTGTGTTTGTTTGCTTGTGCTATATTTTCTCAGTTAGAAGTCAAATGGAAAACTCAAAAAAAAAAAAAAAGGCTGTTGAAGAAATCCTATTTATTTGACAGCTACTAAAAAAGGTGTGCCAGCTGGTTTTGGAATACTCTATGAGGAGAGTGAAAAACAGGATGATGTTTTATACTAAAATAATTCCCAATTTGCCTGTACCTTCCTTTTAGTTTTCAGAATGATATACACAATGTTTCATAGTATATAACAGTTAATATTTTTAATTTCTTTTTGAATAATCACTTGAGGTGATGAGAAGGCAAAGTAGTTAGTCTTAGATCCATGAGAGACGATCTACAGAACGAATATAAATATTGGTGTTTTCTTCTGAGATAAGTAGTTTTATACATAATCACAGTTTTATATATAATCCTTTTTTAGTGAAGTAAATTCTGAAATTTGTGAATTATTCTCTGAAGCCATTTATATATTAGGTGATGAACTCTGCTGCTAAACATTAAAATGCTACAATTTCCTAAAAATATGGAATTGTTTATAATATGTCCCAATATCAATGTTTAGCTAATGAACTGATATAGAAAGTAAAATTATGGTAGTAATTATTATATAAAATAATTAACAGTTTGCTCACTCTACTTTTTGAGAATGTCATCAATAACATTTTATGTAATCTTTGGGAAAATGCCTACAAAGTTCTGAAACTCCACTGTCACAAATATTTTTTTCATTTGCCATCCTTAAAATAGAGAAACAGAGAGTCTTCTAAACAGTTTCTCAGCCTAGTGGCTGAGGCTTGTTTTTATACAGGCTGAACTCGATGGCTGGGAGATTATTATTAGGTCAATGTATGTTTCTGCTTTGAAGATTATTCTTTGGCAAGTGTCACACTTGGTTACCAGTCTCTTTCTGCAGTAAGTTCTGACTGAACCAAGGGGTAAAGTTAGCATGTAAATTGTCCTGTAAGGAAAATGCATGTATCACAAGGATTTTTTGATTCCTGTTGTTACTACTTTCTCTTTAGCCACATGTTGGGCATTGCAGACATGTATGGGCTGGATGGACTAAAAGAAGTAGCTATCTACATTTTGAAAAGAGATTACTGCAATTTTTTCCAAAAGGTATGTTACTTCTCATGCTACTTTGTGAGCTATAGAGCCTGACAATTTCAAATCTATTGCTTAACACTGAATCATAGTGACAAGATATGTAAGAACTACATGATCAAGGTGTTGGCTGAAGTTAACAGTCCCTATTCTTAGGTGTGAATCTGGGATAGATGGTGGGAGTAAGGCCTGTGATATCATCCACCTGTTTATAGGTACTTAGAAGTCCCAGCTGATTAAAATAGTATTCCACCTGATTAATTCAACATATTAAATTATATTCAGTATAGTTTAATATGTGTGTAAATGTAACTGTTCTTGGTGGGCATGTGGAAATGTTATATATTTGCATGTCTTGTTTTACGGGCATATATTTATAAAAAAAAGGTCAGTTCAATTAAAATTGGTTTAAAAACAAACACCTGCTTAGAATTGAGTATTTTCATGCATTAGACTTATGAGGCTGAATCCTACTTTACTGACATGTGGAAATAGATGGCCGCATAAAGGCAAGCAAACTTAAATACCACAGCAGCTGACATTCCTTCTGAATCTTTGAAGTGAAGATTTTGTACTTCTGTATGGTTTCTGTAAATCGAATGTACAATAACTGTGATCATTTTCTAACAACTCTAGCCTGTTCCTGGCAAACAGCAACCTGTACTAGAATGCATGGCTATTGCTCATTCATTGGGAGTGGAAAACCTATATGCTGCTTGCATGAAGTAAGTAAAACAAAATAAAATTGTTTCTAATTTATCTGGTTTCTGTTGAAATTATTTTATTTTGCAAGATAACGGTTTCTTTTGGCATATGAAATGTAAAAATTTTAAACGTTTTTTTCTTCACAATTATTTAGAGGTATCACTTATGCTAACAAGTGAAGATAGAACATTTTTCATCTTCCTTACCTAAGAATGGCTCTCTTTTCAACAGATGGGTAGGAAAACATTTTGCAAGATGTTTTTCAGAGAAAAGCTTTGCCAATTTACCTACTGAACTTCAGAACAATTGTCTTGTTATGTTGATTAACTCTTTGGTAAGTAGTGTGCTTTGCAGAAAAATAGAGCAATGTAAATTTTTTCCTTATTTAGCTGTACAATGTAATTTCAGAGATAATAAATGCAGTTTCTTAAATCTGTAGTACATTTATACTGTGGAAAAGTTCCAATTAAAATAACATTTTAAAAAGCTATTTTGATGTGACATGTCATTGTTATGCTTCATGACACACACCCTAGTGATCACCATGTCCAAGTCCACCATAATAATAGAAAATAGTTTATGAAACACAACAGTGACATCATAATGCAACATTATGGAAGTGTTCAAGGCCAGATTGGATGGGGTTCTGAGAAACCTGGTCTAGTGGAAAGTGTCGCTGCCTACAGCAGGGAGGCTGGGATTAGAGGACCTGTAAGGTCCCTTTCAACCCCAGCCATCCTATCATTCCCTGATTATGTATTTGGATAGTGAGGAGCAGGAAATGACTGTATCAATTTCTGTGTTACGTGGTGGCATACATCATTTGTTGTTGCCTTTTCATCATCTTTACCTGTATTGTAATTTGGAAAAAAATTGACTTTTTTTCAGACCTCAGGTGGTTACTGGCTATCAGTAAGCTATTTGTTTACAGGCAGGCTGACTTTACAAAAATAAAGTAGGAGTACAGTATCCATATATTTTACTTTTCAGATAACAGTACTACACTGGTCCCCCCAAAGCTCAGCTTTTGATTTTTGTAGCACTTAATTGCCTTGTTCCAATTTAGACCTGCCTAAATTTAAGTATTTTCTAATTTTATTTCTGCATAGAACTATGCTGAGAGCTGACTTAAGGTAACTGATTTGATCTAGATCTGTTAACATAAATTTGGTCAAGTACTCAACCTGTAAATATGCTGAATTGTAACAGATATATGAAAAGTATGTAGATATAAAGGTAAATCTGTAGAGCTGCTGCCAAACATGACTGTCTATGTAGGTAACTGTAATGTGGATTGTCATAGACAAAATGTAATCTAACTAGCTCAGGTCACATTCACAGCATGATTTTGGTTCTAGCACACAACCAACAACTAAATACGTGACATTTCATATATCTCATGCTGAAGTCCTTGTCCCCATGTCTGTGTTACACAAACTAAATAGCTCTGGTGTGGCCATGCACACTGTCAAATATAGCCCTGGTTCAAGAGTTGCACTCTTGAATGGTTCTGGCCAAGAACTACCCCTTGCTGAAAGGGCTGTAAAGCCTTCTTGGGACTGGTTTTTTCAGGACTTCTGTGATGAAGTACTTAAAGTGCTGAGACCAGCAGGTCAGCTAGGAGTGGCAGCTGCAACTGCATATTCAGGTGAAAACCTGAAAAATGACAGATTTCAGAGCTAGGTTCCTTTTTGGTTATTAGGTAAAGGTTCTTCCCCCAGAGGGTGGCTGGGTACTGCAACAGGCTCCCCAGGGCAGTGGTCACAGCACCAGCCTGGCAGAGTTCCAGAAGTGTCTGGACAACGCTCTCAGGCACAGGGTGTGACTCTTGGGACTGGTGCTGTGCTGGGCCAGGAGTTGGACTCAACCTGTGAGGGTATCCTTCCAGCTCAGCTGGTGATCAACAGAAGCTTGAGAATATCCACAGTTATAAGACCTGAACAGTTCTACCACAATGCATAAATCTAACAGAATAAAGATGGCAGCTATAATACCTCAAGAGTATGTTTAGTATCTCAAGATGCTGGGTGTTCTGCCACCATATTACATCAGGATACTGAGCTGTTCCTAGAAAGGACACATAGCAACGTGTATCATACAGAATATAAAATCTGGTAAGTTTTAAGTAACATTTTCAGGTATAGATCAGTACATTATGATCTACAGCTGTTCATAGTTAAACCACCACCCACCTCCAACGCCAAACTACCTCAGGTGTGTACTGTAGCTATGAGCACATGTAGACACAGTTCTAGGTTCTTCTCTAGGCCTTTGTGCAACATTATTGGGACAGCTGAAAGGTAAATGTTCAGGCCTTCCTTCCCCTCTGCTTATTCTAGTAAATAAAGATGCTGTGGTTACAGTTTGTGTTGAAATACATGTGCTACCTTGCCAGCATTCGCAGAACAGTCATGGCACTGTGGTACTTGGTACTGCCCCCTATGTGTACCCAGCTTTGCTGGAAGGTGCTTGCAGTTTGGATTAAAGTGGGTTTTAGTTCCCATATTAATGACTTAAAATTTGTGTTGGTGTGTCTGCAAGATTCACTGGTATTTTATGGACAGAAGTCTTGAAAGTGTCTAGAGTTACAAAATGAAATGATAAAGCATAAGCCTCTTCTGCCCAGAGAATGGTTCTGGTGAGCATCCATTTCAGCATTTAAGACACCCATTCCAAAAACTTGTGGAATTCCCAGGGGAGTTTTTCACAATCTATAAAAATGCTTTAAGCCTGCTTGAGGAATGAAGAATAAAAGGTCTGACATTAATTTTGCAGGGGCTGCTGTATGATTTACAGTCCTTTTTCTCTGCAGTTAGAGTTCTCTTCTGTAAAACTTTAAACAGTTACACCCAGTTAAACACTATAACTGTTGATCCTTTCATTTACTGATGCTGGAAATGTAAAACCTAGTTAATATGACAGCTGTTTAGAGGAGAAAAAAAAGGTGCAAAGAAAATCCCTGGGAAACCACCATGATGAACACAGAAACATTAAAATGCGAATGTCATTTAAAGCACTGTCCAGGTGCTTTATGTGTGCCTATCCCTGATGTCTCAACTTTATGCAAGAAAATTACTGGGTTTTTAGATAAGTAAGGTGGACTCCACTTTAAAGTGGTTAGGAAAAAAGTAAAATAAGAGAAGTAAAATTCAGTTAGAACCACTTCTACAAAGTGCTGATTTAATTAAAAGTCAATGAAGGCATTTTATATTTCACTCCAAGTGTCTAATGGGAGTAAATGCTTATTGCCTTGTGAGCAGGGGTTGAATTCAAGACAATTCAAAAAGCTTGTAATTGAGTCCAGTGGGAGCAAAATCAAACCATGAGCATATATGTAATTCTTAATTTACCTAATCTGCAGAGAAGCAAACTGAGTTTGCCCAGAGATGAGTAAAATAATTTTTAAAATATATTTTAACAATGGATGGTCAGATTTTATCTTTTAACTATAATATGCACAAAGAAGTTACTCCCTGCTAACTTACATAGGACAAATGTGATTGTGATCTGAATTTGCAGTAGGGGATTTTGTGGCAAATATTTATCTGAATTGTTGCTTTTTCAAGTGTTACTGAATAATTTATCAGTGTCCTGCTAGGTCACATTGAAAAGAGCTTTCAGGCCATTCTAATGTGGATAACCATAAATTCCAAGTTCTTTTCAAGTAACTGTGTTTGCCAATAGAAGTTGCCCTCAGGTACTGTGCTGATGCAATGCATGAAAGAACCAAACACACAGTCCGGGATAATAAATATTAGCAAATCTGTTTGCATGTCTGAAATGTAACTAGAAACATAACAGTTACTTTTCTTTGAGAAACTTTAGACAACAAAGAGGGTAAGTTCAGTTAAAACTCTGTCTGAGAAGACAAATATTTGTTGTCTGACTCCTTTAAATAAAGCAAAAGGATTCATAATTATGAAAAAGTTTTTTCTGTATCCTGAATGCTAGGCGATCCACACTTACCTAAAACCTCAACTTAGCAGTTTTATTCAGAAATTTATTATATCTTTCAGTGACCTATGATCTTTTTCTCTATTCAGCTTCTCCAGGTAACATTTGCCTCATTTTCTTCAAGACTGCCGTATGTAATGACACAGTTGAAAAAATATAATAAAAGCTATTGAAAACTTTACTACCTAACTTTAGGCAAAACTGAACCAATAGAGATTTCTTTTTCTGTTTTAGTTTCAAAGGCACATATAATATTAAGAATTATAAACCCCCAAAATTTATTTAAATAAGGGAAATAATTACATTATTGGATCCCTGTGTAAAAGCTCAGTAACTGAACAGACGCTCTTTTACAACCAGCAATTCTTTGAGTAATTGCTTGGCAACAGGCTAATTTCTGTTTCTGTTTCAAGAACCACAAGAATGCTGCTTTCCATTTGATGGAGAGTGACCGGCTGATCAATAGCCTTCCCCGAGTGAAATGGACAGAGACAGCTGTGGCCTTGGCATCACGGCTGCATGAGGAATGTGTAACCTTTATTGTTGCAAACTTCCTACACATAGTACAAAGTGAAGGCTTCTCTGTTTTGTTGCAGGTAAAAGTGCCCTCAAGTTCTTATATCCTTCCAAATGAATTGTATCACATTTTGCAAAGATCAGGCTGATAAATCACCAAAATAGTCTCAGCTTTTGCTTTGAAGTACAATTCTATGAGGGGAAAAAAAAAACAACCAACCAAAACTCAGGCAGCACTAGAAGTTTTGGGGGTAGTTTTTTTCAGGTTTGTTTTAAAGCATGTAAATGCTTTGACACACAGTGCTAATACTGCATTTCAGTTATGTGCTTCAGTTAAGCAAAAGTTCCAATTGGTTTAGTGGTACAGTTTCTGTGTTGCAAAAAGTATAGATATCAGCTTTCAAAAAAGCTTTCAGACCCCTGGAATAACAGCATGGATTTACAAGATAATGACTATGAGCAGTGTATTCAAATTTCTACTGATTTTTGTCGAGTTGCACAAATGTGGCAATGCTGCAGGTTCTGGTGAGAACTTACCTAGTCACCCAGCCAGTTCATTTCTCCTCTGGAATATGTTTTTTAATATGTACAGAGGAGTGAAAAAAATAAAGATGGAATTGTTAAAACAATTTGCCTTTGGATCCAGAGTTGCATGGGGCTGTAAATTCATCACAGTATGCTTGTTCCTAAAATTTCTATTAATGAGCAAGGCCTCAGGATAATTTGCTAAGGGCCTGAAGAGGGGTGGGGTTGTGGAATGGATACAAAAGAAGATGCTCAGCTTTGGAATACCTCCTGCACAGCTTGATAGCAGATCCTCTCTGCTCAGTAATGCTTTTGCATACAAAGTACATGCTTTTGTTTTAAATGACTGCCTTTTGTTGTTTCCTCAGGCACAGGCAATGAGCAGCAAACCTGACCTTCTAGAACTAATTTTCAATACAATTGAAAAAAGCATTAATAATGAAAATAGCTGCTTTCTTCTTGTAGCAGTGGATATGTTGTTGGACTCTGCAAATGCAAAGGAGGTGGTAGGTTCTTCAATGTGTAGTGTTTGTAGAAAAACTGTTCTGGTACAGTTTCATGTCATGGTTCAAATCAGATGATATGGTGTGAGCTCAGATGGCTCAGTCATGCAACTGGGGTCACACAGAAAAGCATCTGCATAAATCCAAGGTCCTTTTGGAAGTACAGAAAACATAGGCATTTGTTTACTTTAAAGAGAAACCCCATCCTGGCAATAAAAAATTCCTGTGTATTACTGAAAATGTAAGTCCTATGGGCAACACTGCCCTGTTGATCTTTACTATCGCTTTAAATTTGTGAAAAGAGAAAAACTTAGCAAAACAGTGCATTACCTAAAGCTTACAGGGGAAGAGAGCTTATTCTCTTCCTCCCTAAGTATTTCCCCCGCTTTTTGTGAAGGTCACAGGCATGTTTGATTTTGTTTTAAGCTGTCCTCTAAAGCAAGGACTAACACTTAATCCAGTGTGTGTTTTTTGCATTGGGTGGAGGTGTCAGGCTTCATGTGTGTAACATACTGTGTATATTCACACAATCTAAATAATGATATTTAAGCTGTGGTTGACTAATTCTGGGAACAATTCATAAATAGTATGACAAAGAATAAAAAATAAATTAAACATTAATTATTACAATCTGGTGCTGTTATAGATTTACTTGGTCAAAGCAATGAAAATTTAATCAAATACATTATTTTTCCCTGGAGTATTTGACCTTGTTGTGACACAGCTGACAGTGAAGAGCTATTATGGGGTTCATTAAAGAAAAAAAAAACAGAAAAGGAAAAAAGAGCAATGAGAGCAACATAGTGTTTACTAGTGCTGTAATATGTAGGTTTTAAACTATAGAAAAAATCACTGTGGTGGGCAATAATCTTTCAAAAACAGCATCTCCATTTACCAGACCATTATAAAATATAAGTGATGACATCATTGATCTAGCTTAGGGAGTAAGTAGATTCTGAAAGGAATAATGACTGGTTGCTATGACAATATGCGCCTCGCCAGCTGCTGATTTGTTACTTGAACACAGGGTTTTACGTGCAAGATCCAGGCGCTGCGTGATAAGCTCTGGGTCTTCCTGGTTCAGTCTTTTTATGCTGTTCGTCACACAGAAGGCTGGAAGCTGATGAGGCCAGACCATCAACAGAAAATACAAGCAGGTAGGTCTGGCATCAAACGGCATTAGAATTTTTAGCAATCTGTTTAGTGGATACAATGCAAAAGGAATTGTGCAGCCTGATACAAATTAAAGCAAAATTTGTGCCGCTTTGTGTTTTGAAGTGGTGTTTTAGAATAGAAGCATGATGGCATGCTTAGGTAGTTTCAAATATGGGAATCAGTAAGTCATTTTCTGTCAAGAGTCTTCCCTGCTTTTCTTTTTAGGAATATATATGATGGGAACCCCCCCACCATCATGTAGATGGATTCTATTCTTATTTACAGCTACTCTAAATTACTGAAAACACTGCAGTTGGATTAAAAACCTGATCTGCCTCATTTTTAAGGAGATAAGAGCTGCGGATGAATTAAATTTGCACAAAGCAGATTATCCCTTCCATGAATTCCGTTTCTGTCCTTTATCATTTTCTCCATGATGTATAAATATTGCTTGTCTCTTGCATAATGCTCATCCTGTGCACTGTGAGCAAATGCAGATAGCTGGGCTCCTCGGCTGATTGGCATTGTGATCTTGTGTGTGCTGCTGCAGAGAGCCCCCGAGGAGCTGCATGGTGTGCTCTCAACATTTTAACAGACAGCACTTCCAATAAAAACGAGTTTTTGTTCTGAATGCTCCTTTGTGTTGAAGTACACAAGCATTCTGAGGATGTGGAACTGATGATGGAGTTCAGGTTATGGTTTAATATTAGCTTTGACAGTACAGTGTTGTAAAAGAAAAGAATATTAAATATTTCTCTGAATTCAAATCACTTTTGATTCAAAGGAGATGTGAACATTTTTATATCCTTTTCCTTAAAGACATTAGTAGCAAGGATATAATAGTTATATACTAATTACATAACTAGTAATATAGTAGTTATATATAGAGGTAGATGAAAATTTTATTCTACAATTACATGCTGAAAGATGCAGTGACAGACTTTCTAAGCATGATTTAGGAATGTAGTAAGTAACATCTCATACTACTCTGTAAAACAGGGATAGGATTTCTTCTTGATTATGAAATGCTTAGAAGCAGAGGAGTTGGCATTAGAAAAAAGGGTGGGTTGTTCTGATTTGGGGTGGCTTACTTTTAAGATGATCATGTCTCTATTGTAAATGATGTTTTGGCTACTTTACACTACAGCTTTCAATAGAAAAAAATATTTAAAATCAAGGTGTGTCTTAATTTTACAAACTCCATATTGCCAAAAATTGTTTTGTTTTCTTTTAGGTTAAATTCTGACTCAAGTTGCATACATTTTATATATGAAAAGGCTGAAATATTTGCATGAATTATCTGATTTTAATTACAGGCAAAGCAATTGTACAATATTAGTAGACAAATTTTAATCCTCAGGTGAAATACATCTAGGATAACTTAGATCAACTTTCATCTTAAAGATTTTTGGTGGTGGATTTTGTCCTAGAAATTTAGCCTATATAGATTTAGAAGGCTATAACAGAAGAGGAAAAATGCCAAAATAAGAGAGATGATATTGTGGTTTTTTCATTTACAACCTGTCTTGTGTTTTCTTAGGCACAAGTTTATACAGATTTTTGTCTTAATATATTGGTATGTATTAATATGCAGAGTCATTGCTAAAAAAAGGATTAGATCCCTGGGGTGCCATTTTCAGCATATCTTTTGTGTGACTTTTAGAGACCTATATAAAAATTATTTTTAGTATCTTCAGTAAGAATTCAACAGAATTTTTGTATTATACATACAAAAAATGTTTCTGTGTATAGTACCTCAGACCATGAGGCACTGAATACCTGAATTTTTAATATATTTTTTGCAAAATCTTTTTTCCAGCTGAAATATGAATACAGACATAAATGAAACCTATCGATTTTGGGTCTGTACAGTGTCTATAAATATCCCTTTTGTGTTCTACAAGTGCAATTGATTCAAAAGCTTTGTTAAAAACTGCTTTCCTCTCATAGTACATCAGATGAAAAAAAAAAAGGCATTCACTGCCTGAAAACTCCACATGACAATCACAGGGATAATTCTCATGACATTATGCTGCATGCAAGCTAAAGAGGCACTATGACCTTAGTGTGTACATTTAGGTATTTTGGCTTTGCCAATTTTGAAAACGAATATTATTTACTTTAATGTAATTAATCTTTTCTTTATATAGTATAAATAAATACCTTATAATTAATGATACATTTAAAAGCCAGTAGTACTCTGAATTTGAAGGTATCTTTGTGTAAATTTTGTACACTTTTAAAGGTCTCAGTGCACTGCTAGCTTTAAATGAATTGAGCTTGGATGAACAAAAGTCTTACTATGGACATGGGGAAACAGAAGAGTTAAGTAACTTGCTTATGGCTGTGTGATGTCATTGTAGATCCCACATTTTTTGTTCCAAACATGAAACCATGTATTTCCACCTAACATTTGCCATGTCACTAAAATTAGCCTTTCTAGACTAAATCAGGACCCAAAGAAGTGCTTTCTGATTTCACATGATTTTAACTGAGTAGGCTGGCTTGATTTCTGTCCCCCTTTTTTCCTGCCAAACAGTGAAGAAACTGCTTGTTCCTTTTACAGCTGCATTTGACAAGGGTGATGACCGAAGACTTGCCAAAAAACCTGTATTCACCAGTTCTCAGGTAAACGTTTATACCCAAACATTTAAAACATTTAGATAATTGTGAACAAAACTATTTTCATTGTTGTTTAAAGTAATACTTATTGTGCATATTGCTTAATGGAACTTGGTTTTGAAAAATCTATTTTTTGTAAATTGTTTCTGCAGAATCAGTAACGATTATTGGAAACAGCTTAGAACTTAGACTGTGTTCTGCGACATTTTCAAACAGATAAGCTCAAATAAAAGGCAAGAATTTGTGTTCAGAACCTCACATTCCTCTCCTGCTACATAATGAAACTCATCTGTTTGCCAGAGCAAATGGTTTGCTACTGAGCTAATGAATCTCTGCTATTATTACAAGCCACCACAACACTGAGCCTATTACATTCCCTGCTCTGAAAAATATTTATTAGTACCCTCAACAACTCTTCTATTGAAACTCACACTCAAAACTACATTATTAATTGGTAAAAAACCAGTATAGGTTTCACATGATTTGACAGTCTTGAATACATTGCAATGACACTGGTATCACAGATTCCCTTTCATGCACTGAGTTTTCCATGTTTGAGTTCCTCTTTACCTGAGAGAATCAATATTGGCATTTCTGTGTGGATATGCTGTTGGTAATGGTTAAAATCATCACATGTTGTAAAATAATTTTTTGCTTTAGGTTTGTAAAAATGCATTGTCTTTATTCCTTTTTGGAAAATACGCACAAATAATTCAAAAAATATTCTTACTTAAGCAGACACTAATAATATAAATAAGTAAATATTACATAGTAATTTATCCAAAGTAAAAGTGAAACTCAGATATTTCTGTCTCCTCTACATAGAGCAGTACTTCAATATTCTTGAAAGCCAGCAAACTGAGCTAAAATATGTGTATGTATATACATATATATAAAAATTTATTTCTATGTTGAATCTTGTTGCTTTAGCTTAATGTACTACTTTAAAAGTAGATGTGTTCCAGAAATCACAGATTATGGATAGTTTGGTGTTACAAGTATATTCTGTTTGGGTTTTTTTCTGATGCCATTTCTTTTTCCTAGCTAAATAAAACTACTACTTCGTCTGTTGGTATAAGGAATACTTCCTTGGCAGAACACGGCAAGAAAGATTGCTGGGGAGATTCTTCCACTAATCAGGATAAAATGAAATCTGATGGATTGGGAGCATCTGGACATGCATCCACCAATAGAAACACTGTTAATAAGACTTCAAAGCATGAGGATGTGAAGGGGAAAGATGGCAAAAAATTAGTTTCCAAGATTACTAAGGATTCCAAACCTGGGGAAAAAGCTGCTTTGCCAAAGGCTAGAGCTGTTATAAAGACAAAAATAGAAAATAATGGAAATGTGAAGGCTGAAAGCATGCTTACCAAGCAAGATATAGAAAAGACATCATCTGCAAGTGGACAAAAAAATTCAGGAAGCAGCAAAGGACTAAGGAACCATGAAGGAAAAATTGCAGGTGCCAGACCTAAAGTGCTGACAGTAACCTCAAGCACACAGAACAAAACAAAGCCATTGAAAAAAACCACAGGGAAGGAATCTCCCTCCTCAGTGACTATGGCAGCAACTTCCAGCAAGTCGGCAAATTCAAACATGGATATCCCAACTGCGGGTGAACAGACAGAGGAACCCAAAGAGGATAAATCAGTAGAGGAGGGGAAGAAACAGACTGGTAATTTTTTATAATTATTTTTTTAAAGCCCTCTTCTGATTAGTCTGAGGCTGTTCATACACTGAAAACCAGCCAGGGAAGCTTTAAGACAATCTGCAATAAATTGATAAGAGTTACATTCTTGCCCTGTAAATGAGTATGAACTGACTTTATGGTCAATTAATAGCCATCTAAAACAGTAAACATTAAACTTTAGCATGTATGGTCTTCTCAATAACTGATCTTCATATATTAGATTTTTTTCAGTACTTATATGCAATGCATTTCCCCTTGTAATTAACTTTGAATTTACTCTACAGTAGTGAAAACAAAGGCATCTATGAAGGTATCAAATGGAGTCACCACCAAAAAGAAAAAGACTGAGCTTGAGGCTAATGTCACAACAAGCAGGTATGTTACAAAGCAATATGCTGCTTTATAGATGTGTGCATGAGTGTATGAGTTTGGGAAGAAAGGTTTCAGGTGAACTATTAAGCTTACCATTAGATGTTCTTTTTACTCTGAGAATGGTTGTCTGTAGCATGGTATTTGCAAAAGAATTTGAGTTAGCTATTGGCAACATTGCTATAAATATAAAATTGGTTTGGCTTTTGTATTGGACTGTTGCATGCTAATAATTTTTAAATTGTTATAGGTCATTCGGAATTCTACATACTGAAACAGTTAATGACTACACAAGGTGTTGTAAACTTACCATTTCTGGAATAGTATAGATTAAAGTGAACGGGAAGGAGACAGCTGAAGTGAAAATGTGAAATGGGTCATTATGTATACATGTTTGTATATAAATTAAAAATATAGATATATATTTAATTTTTATTTTCAAAAAGTTTACTTTTTAGGTTGCATTTTCAATGTTTATATATGTGTGCAGATTAAAACACATATATTTGCTGTTTAAATATAATTAAACATTGCTAGATCTAAGCCTGGAAATAATGGATGTAACGATTTCTTTGCAGTCTGACAAAAAAGCCAACAGGAAAAGGGTGTAATGAGCAAAATGTACAAGTTGTTCTAAAGAAAAAAGGGAATGTGAGTATGAATTCTGCAGCACAGCAAAAGATTCAAAACACACCTACCAATTCTCCCAAGAACCAAGGTAAAGTTTCATACAGCAGTTAAACGATCTGCCACTATTATGCAAAGCTTTGAGGTTTGTTTGGTTTTTAGCATAACTATTTGGAAAAGTCTTTTGGAGAATTCTGGGTTTTTTCCATATGTCACTTTTGGTGACAATCCTAAACTGTAAAATGCAAATTAATGTGTCAACTTCAAAATACTTAAAAGACGGTCTTCACTGCCAGTCGGTGTTTTCTTCTGCTTGTTTAATCTGCATTGCAGAGTCTTCTGTTTGCTGATCCCCTGCACCTCTGCATTTTGAACCATGACTGAGCTCAACAAAAATTCTCTAGGTCGAGCATTTGTAATAAGCCTCAAAGATCTGGACTGCAGATTGCATTATGCCTCCCTATTTTGGTGTTTTCCTATTTCCCACTCTCAGTAGTGCTACTGATACTGGCCCCCAAACAAATACTCAATTTCAACAGCTACTGATAGCAGGAGTAGGAAATTATACTTTAGAACACAGAGAGGAAACATTGCTTTAGAAGGATATAAGGTGTTAAGGATGGAGCTACAATATTCAAGTTTTATTATCTTCAATGCACTGTGATATAGAAGACACAGGTTCTGTCAATTTGTGGTCATTAAAGATCTTGCAGTATTTTCTGTGTGAGCAGGAACATTAACACTGGTATTCTAATCACATTATAACTAATGTAATTATTTTCTGCCTCTGTTCATTTCCTCTACAATATAAACTGAATACAGTACTCATCGCTTCCTGTGCAAAGCTGCTGTGTAGTGTTTGTATGCATTATTAGAGAGCTGCTGCTTTCTATTCCAGGGGTGACTACTTCAGTTACAGGCTGAAAGGATTCCTGTATGTATATTCTATGAACTGCTTTAAAGGTGCCAAGATGGTATTTTTCTCTGCTCTTTATTTCAAATCTTAATTCTTTAACAAGCCTTAAATCCCTTAGATACATTAAAAGTTGAGTAACTTGTTTCTTAACATAAACAAACACTAACATAAAATTGGTGAATATATTGTGACTGGCACATACAACTTTTATAGTCTTTTTTACTGTTTGTTAGGACCTCAGGGGGAATCACCAAATTCACTGAAATCAGGAATGTCTCCAAAACATAATGAAGAAAAAAATGTGTTACAACACCTGGTTCAGACAACACTCTCAGAAAAACATCCTTCAGCTAAGAAGAAGAGTATTAAACAATCACAAACACCTGTAACAAAAGCCACTTCAAAAATAACACCTAAGACTCTGGCTCCATCAAAGAATGCTGAGATTACAAATAGTAAAGACTCGAAACAGAAAACATCTGTATTAAAATCTCAGTCCTCTGCCCAAAAGCATTCAAGGAGTGATTCTCCTGTTGTCCAGAAGAACGCGCACACCTCTGAGCACAGAGGTTCAGGACAGAAACTTGAGAAAACCACGGCTGATGCTGTGGCAGGTCAGCTTCATGACAATAATGAATACTATTCTGCAAATGAATCTTTAAAACCTGCCACAGAAAGTAACAGTGACAATAAATTGGTGGAATCCAGTCAATCAAATAAACAAAATTTACCAGATTCTTCTGAAACTGTGCAATACAAAATACAATCCGAATCTTCTTCTCCTCAAATTGCAGAAGAAACTATTTATAAACTGAATGTTCCAATACAAAATGACATGGAAACCAGACAAATCTGTGGAGATCAGACTGGAATTAGAAAGACTGAAGATCCAAAGAAAGATGATAATACAGCTGAGTTTCACTGTCATGCACAGTGTTCCAATGATGGATATTCAGACTTTTCCAAGGAAACCAATCAAAAGGCTATTGTTTTAGGAGAACTGGTGAAAGATTCAAAAGCAGCAAAAATCTGTAATGAACAGAGTGATAAAATAAACTCTGAAACAGGTCATAACTATGGTGAAAATGCTTTGTCAAGCTTTTCCCAAGTAACCAATAAAGAGGATGAGAGATCACCTTCTCAGATCCATGTGGAAGGATTTCTTACAGTTGATGAACTGTGTGATACATCAGTCTTGACTGAATATAAATCAGTTACAACAGATTTAGACGATGCTTCAGAATGTTCCACAGAACAAATAACAGAAAAATATTCACCTAATTACACAGAGCTTATAGAGCCTATGGAAATGCCAGAAAACCATGAAAATGCAGAAATTCCCTTTGGGGACCACTGGAGTCCTGGTGCTGTAGATCCAAAAGAGAGTCCTGAATCAGATACTGGCAGCGCAACCACATCCTCTGATGATATAAAACCAAGATCAGAAGATTATGATGCTGGAGGCTCTCAGGACGATGAGGGATCCAATGAAAGAGGGATTTCTAAATGCAGTACTATGTTATGTCATGATTTTCTTGGAAGAAGCAGCAGTGACACAAGTACACCTGAGGAATTAAAAATTTATGATAGCAGCCTAAGAATAGAAGTGAAAATGAAAAAAGAGGGTTCTGATCTCTTTCGTGTTAATTCAACAAGTGATGATGAAATACCAAGAAAAAGACCTGAAATTTGGTCCCATCGAGAGAGTTCGCGGACCATGACTAGAGAAAGCAAAAGTTCTACTTTTGGTAATGCACAGTTTACTCAGGAAGCAGACCAAGTTTCTTCTTCTGCCGATGAAACAGAAGATGACAGATCTGAAGCAGAGAACGTTGCAGAAAACTTTCCCCCATCAAATGCTCCTATTCAACAGTTCCAAGGAATTGATAATTTAGCTTTTGAGGACGCAACAGAAAATGATACTGCAAATAAGGAGTTTTCTAAAAGTAAAAATTTCAAACGATCTGTCTTACTTTCAGTAGATGAATGTGAAGAATTGGGAGCTGATGATAAAGTAGAAACTCCCACTTCACGTCACCACTCAATAGAGTCTCTTACTCCTTCAGAAGTATTTGAGAGTGTTTCTCAAGAGCACCATGGAAAGACATTTTGTCCAAGATACTCACTGGAAACTGAAGATGGATTCCTGGATGGCAAACAGCAAAAGGATAGAGACAACAGATCAGATAAAAGTGGAAGTTCTGCCCTGCATCTTCACGGTACTGAAATCCCAGGAAAGGAGAATCAAGGTGCTTCAATGACTGAACAAAATTGCCCAGAGAAAGTATATTCAGCAGGCAGTCCCCATCCAGGAGAAAATCAGCAAGTAAATATGAAGAATGAGGTGGCTAGTGAATTTCACCAGTGCAATAAGTACTTAGACAATGATGCAAAATCTCAAGAAAGACCATGTCATCTCGATCTTCAGCAGAGAGAAACTAATTCTGATGTGCAAAAGAACAGCTCTACAAAACCTGTAGAAGCCAGTAAGAATCAGATGCTGACTCAAGAAAGTCAAGTGAGAGACAGTCAACCAGCAACTACTGAATGCGCTAATACTGATTTACTTCCAGGTAATGTACAGAAATAGAAACATTCAGTCATTCAAAACCAAATTAATAGGGAAAGCTTTAGCAATTTGTCTGGGATTGAATCCTGAACTGAAGTAATTTTGGCTGAAACTATATTTAAATATTTTTAAGTATTTCACTTGGGTAGAGAATGCTTCTTTGTTTGAAATATCCGTCAATACCCTGCTGTTCAATGAGAAACTTGACTACAAGAAAAGAGATTTTATGTAATGCTAAAAGAAAGATTGGATGCAGTTGTCTGTACTTCAGTTATTTTTGATCCAATCTAACATTGACAGCATCAGCTTTTGATGGAATCTTAGTATTTGTTTTGTCTGCTTGACAACATATAGTATGTCTGAATGGGATGTGCAATAACTAAAGTAATAACCTTAACTAAAGCGCACTGAACTGTTTACCTGAACAGCTATATCCATTATTGTTGTAATTCATTTATTTATACATTATATACAAATTTGGATCATTCTCCCACTGAATGTAACTGAATATTTGCCATATACACCAGTGGGAGTAGGTTTGAACTCTGCTTTAGAGCTTATGAGATGTCTAAAATTCTAAATTTTACCAGTAAAAGCTTATTTCCTAAAGAGAGATTATACTTAGAACTGATGCTTATATACAAAAGAGTTCTAATTTGTTTCATGTAGCTAGATGAATACTTGTCTAGTTTTGTGTTTTGTCTTCTTTATATCAATAATTCAGTCTGTTTATCCCATCAAAAATATACAATAGTGTTGATTACACCTATTGTGTATTCGAGTGTAATGAAGCACTGATGACGATCTATGTTCAGCCAGACCACAGAACAAGAAGACATTAAAAGTTGTACTTTTTTTAAAGTTTGCTTGCCCTTGCCTGCAGCTGCCCTTGCATGTGCAGTGTAGAAATAAGCCTGTGGATAAATAATTTTGGTTTTAATTTTCTTCTAAGCTGACATAGCTTAAGTCACCATTCAGTAATCATTCTCTATTAATTCCCTCTATGCACCTCCTGGTCTAAATTTAATTTATGTAGTAAATGAGAAATTTCATGTGCATTAAGTGTATATTTACATTGTCATTTTCTGTATCAGAAACTTAATTATGGAGGTTATTGTTAATTACCAGTGGTGATTGCTGCTTTAACTTAATTTATAAATCATACTTTGTTTTTTACATAGGAAATAAATGCCTCAAATTTTGTCAATTTTGTATAACTCTCCATCCCCCCTTTTTTAACCTGATTGGATTGTCCTTCCTGAATGAATTAAATTTTGCTCTACACAGCCCTGAGGGGAGGATCATCTACAATTTTTACATTGTACAGTATTGTGAATTATTTCAGGAGACATAGATGATTATGACACAATGGCACAAACCTGCATGTATGAACATCGGCCTTCAAAAACCCTTTCTCCAATATATGAGATGGATGTTGGAGAAGCAATTGAGCAGAGGATGGATTCAGAAACAGCAGTTCTAGAGATGGATTTTGAAGATCAACAGTTTGCAGAACAGGACTGGACTCTACTCAGGCAATTGCTATCTGAGCAGGACTCAAATATAGATTTCAAAAACTCTGTTCCTGAAGACCTTAACTTAGCACAATGTCTTATCAATCAGACACTGTTTCTGGCGCGAGATGGTTCGAATCCTCAGGGTACCTCACAAGTTGACACATTCAGCAGGTGGACTGAACTCATGTCTCCACTTGATGACTCCTCAGCAAGCATTACAGTGGCAAGCTTTTCATCTGAAGACTGTTCATCCCCTCAAGGGGAATGGACAATTCTTGAACTGGAAACCCATCATTAAGGTGTCAGCTGTTTGCAACTGAACTCCAACCCATTCCCCAAATCTATTTTTGATGAGTTGTTTCCATACCATAATGAAATACTGCATCAGTCAAGAACGAGCAATTCTTGATACTGAGGCAATCTTTCTGATAAAATGAGGTAAATATGTTAACTTATCATCTAGATTTAATCACAAGTACAATAATTTTTCAGGACTTAAATGTATGTCTTTTCTAAAAATGAACTCAAGCATGTATTTTCTAGAATTGTTAGAAAAACTAGATGACATGAAGGAAGAGTCTGGGTTTCTGCCCTCCCTTTTATCTTCTTTTTTGACATTTAATGTTCTTATTGTTCAAAAATTTAAAGATGAATGCACTATTGGCAGACCTAGTCCTCTCCTTCCCCCCTCCCACATATGGTGACTTAATTTTACAACAATAAAGAATTCAGAATGGTTGCGTCAAAAGGTGATATGTGCCAACACTACTTTAAATGACAGGAAAACATAATTATATTCAAAGAAAATGTTTTAATCTGAATCTGCTTTGGACCTTATTAATATGAGCATCTTGTTTCTTCCAGATTTGATTTTTGTATTTTGGTTTGTTTTGTTTAGAAGTTTCTAATAAATTTTTTAATTGCCTTTTCTTCAAATATAAGACTTCAGAGGGTCTGTGCTGTACAAAGACCACTTTTTCTTTCATGAAAATGCACATATTTAAGTAAATATTTTAAATCACATAGTGCATGAATTCAAAG
Organism: Irena cyanogastra; assembly: GCA_013397155.1. Lineage (NCBI taxonomy): Eukaryota > Metazoa > Chordata > Aves > Passeriformes > Irenidae > Irena > Irena cyanogastra. Next base: position 106,851 of record VWZV01004114.1, read on the forward strand.
GACTTGGTAGAATGTTGCTCCTGCTCTAAGAAACAGCATGTCTGATGTCTCCAAAAGTACATCTGAATCAAGTTGTGGTCAGTGTTACATCTGAATTCTGATGTTAACTAGAATTACCTTCAGGCATTAATTAATTACACTTGCATGTTCTCATGCTGAAGTATAGCAAGATTCTCAGGAATTTGGTTTTATGTGTTTTCATAGATGCCACTTTTTTGGGAGTGGTAATAAGATTATTGCATCTTCATGATTATCTCTAGTGTAGCTTTTATAAATTGAAACTAAATGTCACCATAACCTTTCTTTTGACTCAGAGTGAAAAGAGGATATACAAATAATTTTGCTGCTTTTGGCTCTTTGGATGTGGATAGGACTGATTATTGTATTTTCTGATTGACAAGGGAGAAAGGAGTGAGAAACTTTTTGTAATTCTTACCTAGTCAGAACTCCTGAAACATACAGGGTATTTTTCCCTGTAAAGATTGGACCCTCTTAAGATATCTGCATTATGGAAACAAAGCTTGTCTTTCAGACAGCTTAAAATCTAAAAAGGAAGTATTCTATCTCCTCTTAGTCATAACAGAAGTGCCTTCAGAAGTGGGTGCCATATAGGAGTAAAAGGCTACTAACATTCTATTTGCTTGAAACTATATAAGTACACAACTTAAGCTGACTGTAACCACTGAGTGATAACCGCAGTAAACCACTGATAGTTCTGCAAACTTTTGCACAATTCCAGCAGTGCACCTTAACTTCCCTGACAAACTTCATTTCTTTTTGTTCATAGTCAGAAACTCAGTTCTGTGGAAATAGGAACTTGCCCTAGTGTATGATTAAAGAAGTTACAACACTGGATTTGACAGAATAAAGATCTTTGAGGCAAAATAATTTATCTAACAAGGCACTGTGTTGAATTTTTGGTACAAAAGTAAAAGTAATGTTTTATTCTCAAAACGAATGGAGGAAGAAATTTATCTTGTTCTTTAATATCAAGGTAAGGGGGCAAAAAAGGAAAACCTTCCTTTCTCTTTATGTCAGTGGAGAACTCTAAACTCATGGAAGGAAGAAAGGAGGATGTTCAGTCTCATCATAAAAACATTTCATCTGCTCTTTTAGCAGCAGCCTAAGTAGTCTGAGCTACATTTATAATATTTTGAATTACAGTAGTACTCTGTATTTAACCCAGTCTTCATATTGAGGCAGTTAGAACCACCTTTAGAAGTGCAAAACATTAAGAAAACCTATTTTTCAACTTCAGCATTTACAAGTTACATCAATAGGTGAAAATCTCTTGGATAAAATAAAAAACTATAGTACTGGCCATAGTAAAATATGAAGTTCAAGAGAAGCTCTTATAGGAGAATAAGGAATAGTGTTTTTAAAGTTGTTTTCCAGAAAGTTTAATCAGCTTTAAAATCCTGATGATATTCTGACAGTGGGCATTCACATGTTAAACAAGATGAAGTGATGGAAAGGAGAAGTGACAGAAAGTGAAAGAAAGGATCCTTTTGTCTATTTTTCACTTTGCACATATTTTTAACTTCTTACTGAATTGATAAAGTGATACTGAAAAGTGACACAAAATTTCAGGTTTATTGTGTGAAATACAATGTAGGGTTTTTTTAAATTGTGGTTTGTCTTTGCATTCACTTTTTCAGTTGTATCAAAATTAAATTAGCTTCTCTCTTCAAGTCCCCAATGACATTGTTGCAATTCCTTTAATGGTTTTGCAGCAGACCGCTGATTAGGATATGGTATTGTTCACTTGGTACATAGACAGCCATAGAATTCAGCTTCCCACAGCCAAATAGTGTCTGTAGAAGTAGCAGGAATAGAAAGTGGTATTGTTTTTAATTCACATTACTAGAGTGCCTGTGAGGCTTAATCAGACCAGCATCCCACTGGCTAGACATTGTACAAACAAAGAGCAAAAACAAAGACTTCCCACAGAGTGGTTAGAATCCAAGATAAGACAAAAGCCAAAAAAAAAGTGCACATGAATGGAAAAGTAAAATGAGAGTGTCAATATTTGTCTAGCTGATTAGCAATGGTGTCAGCACATCATCAGTTTAAATAGTAATTTTTTTTCTCCTGTATGCATTATAAGAAAGGGAAACTTTAGGGTGAGATTTGAAGGCTGGATGAATGTATATATTCCTGACCAGCCTTGTGTGCTGCCTAAACTGTTTGACTCTCACCTCATTCAGGAAAATAGTCAAGGTTTAAGCCAGGTGTAGGTAGCTATTTGTTTAATAGTATCAGTCACTTGAGTTCTTTGTGGAGTCCTTCTCATACCTCCTGACAGTGATTTTATTGTCCAAAACAGGAGAGAATGGATAAAGGTTTGTTTGAAAACTTCATAGAGAAACAATCAAAGGCAGTGCCATGGGCTCCAAGTGAATAGTGATTATGAGGTCCTGAAAGACCTCTTAAGACAGAAACAAGGTAGCTAGATACATCTGATGAAACAGTGAAAGGGCATCAGTGAGGAAACTACAAAGATGGCATAGTCAGACTACTACCCTTGCGTGTAGTATTTGGAATAAGAGCAGTGAAATTGCTTTGTCAGAACCTGAGAAGAAGGGGTTGCAGTTAACAGGTTCAAGTGACAGCTTACCTGAGATTGTCCTGTGAATGGGCCAAGATGTCTGTACCCTACAGAGTAACATCACATTTAGTAAACTATGAGTGAAGTTTAAAGGAGAGGACTTGGAAATCAGTCTCAGATAATGACCCTGATTTTGCCTACCTTGAATGACAGCTTATGAAAGTGAAAAATAAGGAACGATGTTCTACATGTATGAATGTCTTAAGTATAAAAAAAGACTAGAGCTCCAAAAGTGGCATCTGTAGGCATAATTTTTTTTTTTCACTCAGAAAGTTAGAGTCTAATCTGGATGGGAGAAGCAGCTCTGCAGGATTTTTACATACAGATAATAGCTAAAATTGTATTTGTGGAGTAAGTCACCAACAGACATGCACTATCAGAAAAGGAAAGGCCAAATGCTTGGAAACATACAGAAAAGTGAGGAAGGGGGAAATCCACAAGGCAGATGAGTATAAAATATCAGTTTTGAAGTTGATTAGGAAAGTGTTCCTAGGGGCTATGGTCAAAATGAGAGATTGGCCCACAGAGTCAAAGGCAACAGACAGCAGTCTGGTAGAGCCTGACAGAACTGCAGGAAGGAAACTGAGCCTAACCACTAAGAGAGAAACAACAGTTAGAAAAGCAGCTCAGTTAATAATATATTTTGCTTCTTCAATGCATGAGCTTATACCATGTTTATATAGTGTAGCAAAAGAAATGCAGAGGCTGAGACATACGGTGAAGATCAGAAGAGATAAGGAAGCATGAAATGAGATCAGCAGGCAGTCTGGACTGCTACAAGTGATCAGATAAGTGCATAAAAACCCCAGACATCTGCTTTTGTGGTAGAGGGTAGTGGAAAGGACACTTCATAAATTCTTAAGTTTTCCCTTAGAAAAGCTTCCTCTAGAATCAAAGAATTACAGAAAAAATTGCAGAAAAACCATAGCAATGCCCAAAAACACAGGTTTGAACTGACCTCTAAAGGTCTGTAGTCCAACCTCCTACTAAAAGCAGGGGTAACTTCAAAGTTAGATGGGGTTCTTAGGGCATCATCAACATCCCTAGCATATAAAATGATAATCAAGTCAGCAGGCAGAAACACAAGTCTCATAGGAAACAGATATTTGAGATTAAGCTATTCTCATTATAATAAAACTACTTTGTGTATCATTGGAAAATATTAATAATTGAGTACAAGAAATTTGGCTAGCTTGCAACATTTTCAAGTTCTGGATGATATGTGACTGAACCATACATGTTTAATAATCTTATTCCATACTTTTCACAGTTTTAAATTATTTCAAAATGATACTTAATTTTTGAGATGGCAAATTTTATTTTTATTTTGGAAGAACTAGGGCTACAGAATTTTCTATGTTTCTCAGAAAGACTGTCCCTAGGCTGTGTTCCCCTAGCACTGCCTATCAGTTTGTTTCAGGGAATATGTTTAAAAAAAAAAAATCACATACCTGTTCTAGGTACATACTGTAGGAGACTATTTTATATATTTCAATATATATTATTGCCATCTGAAAAATAGTAAGTAGCATGTTCATTCTACCTTGCAATAGAAAACCTAATCCTTTGCATGAAGGCATTAAGAACTGCTCTTATGTTGTTCATCTGGATTGTTCATCTTGCTGAGAACCAAGACATTTAGGAATTCATTCTTTTGCTTCCACTAATGTCAAAAAAAAAACCTCCTGTTGACCTCAGCTGAAAGAGGCTCAGTGCTTGTCTATATTAATGCATGTACTCAAAATGCTATTTTTCCAATATATCTATTTTGTAGTTTTCTAGTTTTACTCTACTAATACATTGTACAATTGTAGGTATGACAAATTACAGCTAGAAAGACTTCAATTTAGGAGTCATAACTGTATGCATTCTGTTAATATTTCATGACTGGGGTGATTTAACATTTGTACATTGATGGATTATGTTCTTGCCAGGACTACATAGGAACTGAGGACAAAAGATAGAATGAGAAGTATTGCAGCTTTATTACAACAGATGATTCTCTGGAAATGGGCTTTTAGATCTGAAATCAAATATAATTAGACACTTTCATCCCTTGCAGAAAATCCATACTGATTTTCATCTTTCTCTCTTGAACAAAAGCTATATTCGATACTTCTTTTAAAATAAGCTTTAATGTTCAACTTTGGAAAAATTACAGCTCAAATGGTCTTCTTCAGCTAATTTAAAACCTAGCTTCTTCCTATTGACAACTACTGTGCATTTAAGAAAACTAAATCTGTAACAGAAAAGTGATTTATCTAAAAACTGGATATCAACTGGGGAAAAACACTGAGTTTGGTAATTTCTTTGGTCTTTTTACATTTGATAACTAAAACCAGAAGAAGCTATACAGAGCAGGCATGCACCTGTTTATTTCTTGAATTTGACCTTCCTTTCATACTTCCCTTTGCAATCTGCACTGTACACTCCATTAAGCCACAGTTCTGCAAACACAGAAGTGAATCCACAGCCACATCTGCAGACTGGCTTTCAGCTTAACATTCTCTTTTCAGAGAGGGTAATGGAGCTGACACTGGGGGAAGGCACTGTGCATACTTGTGTTTTTATACAGTACTCGATGAGGTTCTAATCCTGATGAACCATCTAGTGGCAGTTAAAGTATGAAATAATTAATAATGGAATTCCATTAAATTGTTTCCCTGTTCTCCTTAAATGATTGCTCAGAAGACTGTCCAGTTAGAGAAATCAAAGTCCTAAGAATCTAACTTTTTGCATTGCATGCAACATAAGCTCTTTCTCTATAGCACAATAAAATATGAATACGTGTCTTCAATAACCCAGACCTCAATATCTGGAGGGGCTGACTATAACTCAGTAACTAAATACATTTAACAAGGACACTTATGGTCAAAATAGGGTTTGCATACTTACAGACTATGACTGTTAACTGGACTAGAGTGTGTATTCTGGTGAACCTGAACAGAGGTTCACATGCACAAATCTGGGACTCAGCCCAATTACCCAGGTAGTCCATCATACTTTGTATTTATGCATTCAAGTGACAATGACTACTCTCTCTCAGCTCCTGAGGAAGTTAGTGTGAGTGGTATCAAATGCACATTTATAAAGATCACTTTATGTGTCTGGACAGAAAGACCAGTTACTGGAGCAAAATTTCAGCCCATGTACCTTAAATGCATAAATCATGTTTAAGGCTGATCTCACCAACTTACTTTAACCTACAATATCTTCACCTATGCAATCCTTATGTAGGAATTCTTGCCATTTTTTATAGTTGTGCTTAATGAAATAAGTTTCATTCTTCACTTGTTTTTTTAATAGCCCTCTTTTGAATGTGGCATGACATCCTGCCAGTAGAGTTATATCAGTGTGCTTAAGATAATACAAACTCTATGTACATGCCAGATTCAGTGAAGGTAGTGTAAAAATTTTTTGTGACTTTCACAAAATGAGGTAATATCCACAAACAAGAGATCCACCTCTAAGACAAACTTCCTGCCTATAACAAAATCTCCTTCTGTATCTGTAGAGGAAAAAAACCCTTCAATCTCTATTTTCAGGATTATCATGTTCTAATAACCAAGATTAATCCAATATACATATAATGGGATGCAGATGAAGAAAAGTTTGAGTCACTATCTGTAGTCCATGGTGTTATGGTCCTAAAATATTTTGACCACTCAATCCTGTGGAGGGGAGGGTGTTAAGCTCTCAAACTGAATGCTTGCATGTTTCCCACCCGCTTGCTTTCCACACCTAGATAATGAGCTGGGGCCTAAGTAATCCTATTTTGAAATGATTCCTTGTCAACAAAGTGTTCTGTTTCAAGAATATCTGTATGGTTGCATAGTCCCACAATTCTTCTTCTCCATGCTACATACTGAAGGTTCTTAGTTGATTTCTGTATGACAGAAAATAATAAAACCTATGTGTAAGTTAAATGCTGAGTCACTGTACTTCATTCAGCTTGTGGACTGCTGACATCAATTTTTATTTGTGCTCTGTAAGTGGCAAAAAAATAGTTACTTTCCTTTTCCATCTGTTAGTGAACCTTCACTCCTTTTTGTCCTTAAAGGAAAATACAGATTTTTCTTTGATTGTGTCATCAGAGAACAGGACAGTTGATATGTGTGTGGAGATTGACCCTCAGTTTTCATATAAAAATACATAGAAAGAAATATGTAACAGTTCCACAACAACAAACATTGGTGCTGATATAGAACATAGAGGATATGGGCCAGGAGAGCACAGAGAAACACTAATTTGATGATAGATTTTGCCTTGTCATAAATTAGTTATTCATTCAAATGCTTATGCCATTCTCTTCATCATAGGGGAGTTCTAGTCACAAGACCTTTCTATTCTTGCCTAAGTGGGGTTCTGTACTCTGCTTCTAGGAAATACTTGATATGCTGCCAAACTCAGCCCTGTTCTTTCTCTCTTCTGCAACTTCACCTGTACGTGAAAGGCACCATGTAGATATGTGGGAAAGAAATGCTTCTGAGATTTAAAGCTAAGACTAGCCAAATATCAGAAACTGTCACAGCAAAGATAACAGTAAGCAGGAAAATAACTTCAGCTCATCAGATAGCTTTCCTCAGAAGTCCCTTTTGGGAAAGGAAACTACTGCGTAGAAGAATGCTCTGAAGAACACGCTATTCAGAAAAATCTATTTTCTTTGAATCCAAGCTCTTCTTAGTGTTCTGACATTCAGGCTCAAAAAAAAGAAAAATCCAAGTTGTGAAATATTTAAATAGTACCGCAGAACAAATTTCTACCAGAACTGTTCCTTGGGCAGAGTCCCAGGGGCTCAGCATGTCCTATTGCATCAGACTTGTACCAGAGATGCATCGGGCCAGGGCAGATCTCACACAAGAGACAGTGCAGGGTCCAGGGTCCATTCTGCTCAGAACCTCCTGTCTCAGAGCCCTAATTTTTATTTCAAATACCAGCTATTGTCAAATGTAAGTGACAAGCAGAAGTAGTTTCTGGTATAAATATTTGCCAACTGTAATTAAGACACATAATTTACACAAGTAAATGTATAACAACTGCAGTCAAAATACTGATAGGAAGCATTTTCTGTTAAGAGTTGCATTTTTCTCATTGTCCCACACTTATCCATCATTGTACTTTGATACTTCTCAAGCGATAGTCCAAATTTGGGGGTGTCCAACTTCATGCATAGTAAGTGGCTACCAGAGAAAAAAGGTATCTGCTAGTATCCCAGGAGCCTAAATCCAGTATTTGTATTTTTTTGATGTAATAATTTACCCTTTCTTTTATGTACTGCCCATATCTAACAGTATTACACCTAAAGAAACTGAAATCTACTCACCCGTTAAAGATATTTACGCTGGGAAACATTCATCATTCCATTCTATTCCCTACTACTATTTTTTTTCCTCTGTCTAAATAGTTGTAATTCATTTAATGCAGGTACATATTAAACATAGTCCAAAGTAAGAATTCCGATACACTGTAGTGTTACAGATGAAATAGAACTCTTACAAACAAAGCAATTCCTACTCTTTACCCCTCTCTAGTACTGAAACAAATTAATCCATCGTGTGCATAAATTCACAATTCATATTGACAAATGTCAGCAGGATCTCCAATCCTCATCATAAAATTGCTCTATTATTTTATAATTGTACTTTAACCTAATTCTCGATGTTCTTAAGTCCCTGATTTTTGTATGCAATCAGAGCACATGGTTCCACCATGTTACAGAACACAGTTTCAGTTTGGGGGCCCTGTCATTGCTCTCTGGAACACTACAGTCAGGATGCCCAATACATCTGCTATTTTCCTTTAATTTGCTGACTTTCACATTTATACTCCACAAATACTCAAAAATTCAGTATTAGATAAAATATTAGAAATATTTGAGTTACTATGTAACATAGCAAGACATTTCCATACCGTTGCAGAGCAGAGTCACTCTAACTTGGGTGCATTTGATCAACAGGAGAGGGAAATCAGATGTGAATCCATATCTCCTCTGGAAGAAAAAGGAGAAGAGCAACTTTTATATTATTACATTGTCTAATTAATTCTATGCAAACCAAACAATTTACTATATAAAGGTATAGAGTTTTTAAAAATATATATAGGAGATTTGTTTCTTCTATTTTAAAATGCCCTAAAAAGTCATTTAAAAGAAAAATCTTTTAGTAAAATACCTGACTTTTGGTAAAAATGCCGGTTTCAGAGGTAGTATGAGGAGTTAAGACTCATGCCTGGCTAAAGAGCAGAGCTTTTAATGGTTCACCATCCCAGCTCTTCTTGACCATGTGGAAGTGTTATCTCCTCTTACACGATTAAAAGAGAAGCTTCAACACACCCAGAATTTCTTTTTCACTGAAAGTGGCGGTCTCTTGCTTTCCCATTTTTGTCCTGTGAAACGTCTGTATTTATGTAACTTCCACAGAAAATAACTCGGCCTGGTTTTGCCCAGAAACACCTGCAGAACTCGCCGCCCATCACGAACATTCCCCCCAGCCCCGGGTTCCGGCGCCGCGCGGCTGCTCCTGAGGGCTGAGGGCGAGGCCTGAGGGTGGGCCGCGCTCCTTCCCGCCGCGGGCTCCGGCTCTGCTGCCTCCCGGAGGCGCCCTGGGCTTCCAGCGCAGCGCCAGGACAGGTTCCGGGCCGGGGAAGGGGCCGGCTGAGGCTGGCATTGGGAGCAGCTAGCACAACCGCAAGGGGAACTTCCAGGCCTCCTCTCGCTCCGCTGGTTTTTAATCCGCTCTTTAATGTGTCCATGTGTTTCAAACATCTCACCTCGTTAACTGGCAGGAAATATTTATCGTCTCTCTTTTCCCAAACTTTTCACAAGTGGCACCTCACTGCTATTAAAGATACCTAATAAACCACTGAAAAAAATGACAGAAAGTTGCGGGCAGGAGCAGAGAAGGTGGATAACGACGGTCATTATGAGTACAGCTCTGCAGGTAGGATACCCCTTGTCAAAGCCAGCATCTGACTCACTAGGAAAGGCTGAAAGAATTTCCTGTATTCTGTATGTGGAAATATTTTATTCAATGTCAACAAATACAGCTTTCTCAGGATAAACCAGATATTAATCTGAAGCTGCTTCTATTAGAATACTGGTTATTTTTGTGTGCAATTGTATTTTCTCCTAGCTACTTCCATATCTATTTAGTATTCTTGCCGCCTGCTATTCTGAGTTACACTGCTTTAGGATATTCTCCTGACTCATCGTTTTTGCACTGCACTGATGCCTCTTTCAGTTTGCTCTATAAATAATTCCATAAGAAATGTTGCTGAGTTTTCTGAATTTCTCCCATACAGTATTAACACGGAGGTAGACAATTACTCTGTAAGTACATAATTCAGTTTAAAATACGGAGTCTTACAGATATTAATATATATTAATATCTGTTAACATCAGAAGCCTTGACTCTGTTCCCAAGTAAAGTGAAAGGATATGTCAAGGAGCTGGTAATTAGCTTCTGCAGCTGAGGCCAATTTCATGCCAGCTGGCAAGAATTTAGAGGCAAGAGAGCTTTGATTCACAAGCAAGGATGTCTTATGGTAGCTTGGCTGACAAGGTTATCACCCCATCTCCACTGTGTAAATGGGTGAACCAGGTTGAAGTAATTCCTGAATCGTCTCTGTTTAAAGCCTATACTTACTTGCCTGCTCATTTTGGAATTTACAGCCTTTAAACTGTGCATGTTTGTGCCATAATATGGTGGGAGGTAATGGATGGCAGTGATTTCATCAGCTATACCAGCATAACTCACTCCTACCCCCAGCTCTACTCAAAACTCCTGCTTTTGGTAAGGCCTCCTCATGAGCAAAGCAATGGAGGTAACTGAATACAAAGCCAAGATGACTTTTTGTCACAGCACATGTCATAGTTGAGACAGCCACGATAAACAGAGCATCACCATACCATTTCAGAAAGCTTTAAGCATTCCCCCATCCAGAGTAGCACCATACCTCATCAGAAGGCTCCAGGCACCTGCCCATACTGAGTAACATCATAGCACTTCAGAAGGCTGCAAGCATCTGCTCTTTGTTGGGCTTCAGCCCAGCCTTTTATACCCCTCATGTTCATGCACTGCACCTGTGTGCCCTCTGTTCCCTTTGTGATTGGTCAGCACACCTGGGCACTCCATGGCTCATTGCTGTCAATGCTGCTCACCTGCTGCTCACAGCTGTAGCCCATTGGGGATGATGGTCTGCCACAGCCACACTCCCAATTACCACAAACTGTGTACCTACAGCTTTTCTGTATCAGTTTTGGTTATGA